>OMKZ01014737.1:37026-48783 GCA_900302535.1 Neoniphon sammara
TTTTTGGTCTTCAGTTCAGCGTGGAGCTTGTGGCAGACAAGGCTGCAGCAGCGCCATGACTTTTACACTTTAGAGGAGCAGGCGCTGCAGCATTGGGCACTGACTTTGCAGAGGAGGGTAAAGATACAATCCAACACACAAGAACATTGTATACTGTTTGATCACAAATATCGATATCCACAGTATTTCCTTCTCTCTTTGTTTGTATTGGTCCTCTTTGTCACAGGTGTGGCTTCAGTGGAAAGAAATGCACGCAGCCGCCTGCTCTCAGAGAGAAGAAGAATCCAAGGCTTCACTCCACTTCATCCTTGGGTTAAAGAAAAAAGCATTAAGTCAGTGGATAAATTATGTATCACACTGCCAAGCCAAGAAACAGCCACAAGGTTATTACTACTATCATTCCCTTCCTGACTTCATTTAAATGTATCATGAGCTCTTACATAAGTGGTTCTTTGCTTGTTCAAGCTTCATTACTTACAGCTTCCTGTCATTATTGCTGTTCTGACTCTGCGATATAGCTGTGGCTGTGCGTGCCCGAAATCTCAGACTGGTTAGGAAGTGCTGGACTAAATGGCGCAGCGGATTGTGTCGCAGATGGGGCGAGGAGGAGCGACGGCAAGCTGCAGGACATTTGTCAGAACAGAGCATGAAGCGCAGAGCCCTGGAGCGCTGGCGAACCTGTATCCTAAAACATTACCTTCCCTTTTCATGCCAGCCACAGCATCACACATACAGGTCGTCTGCAGGTCCTTAAACAGTCTTAAAATGTCTTAAATTCAGTTTTATAAATTTTAGGCCTTAAAAGTCGTTATGGTTTTTATAAAATTATCAGACTACTGAACTCAAAACAGCCTTGATACTGACCTGCTACATTTAGCTGCTGGGAAAATGATCCATCTCACTTTATACTTACCTGTCTTATTTACCTCTGTAGAGAAATCCAAGAAAACCCTTGTGCTTTGTATTAAGTTTTGTGGAAAAAAATCTGGTTAGAAAAGACAATTTGTCCAAAAATCTGTCTGAAATTTTGTTAAAATTTGTCTTTAAAATGGTCTTTAAAAGTATGATAGTGATAGCTGTAGACATCCTGCACCCAGTGAACTGTAGGTCATGAAGTCCTTATAGTTGGTGATAGACTGTTGTTTGATTCCTTAGCTCAGCAGCAGATGTGAAGCTGTGCAGAGAGGAAGCTGAAAGAAACCAGATAGCAACTCAGTACCACCATCTTCATTTACTGGTGAGAAGCAAAAACTAAACAACTAAGGGAGTATAGAGTGTTATCACTTCATGCATTTATTCCAGTGTATTCTTGTTACAGCATCTTGGATTGCGGAGACTATCCCTTAATGTCAGCTGGAGCAAAACCCATCGACTAAACAAGAATGTGGCTGTCCAGCATTGCTGTCAAACTGTAACTTCTGTGCAAACTATTTTCCTAAAATTACACTGCTGTGAAAATACATAAAGGTTCTAATAAATGTCTGTGCATGTTGTTTTTGTGGGTTTTTTATAGACAACAAGCAAATATTGGAGACTGTGGCAGGACCGCCTAGAGGAGGCTGAAGATAAGACTTTTCATCCACAAATCAAAATGGCACTGACATACCACAGGTGTTGTTTTTTTTTTTGTTTTTTTTTCATCAATCTCTGACATTGCCCACTCTGGAGTGTATATATACTGGTATATTCAGTATTTCACCCTTAAACATATTTCAAGTATTTTTCATTCAACACCAGTCATTCCTGTGTACATAATTTGATCAGAATTGTTTTTTTACTTGACAGCTCTTCGCTGTTGAGAAGCTGTTTTCACCACTGGAAGGAAAAGCTTGCTGAACACAGATACATGCAGGTATTGATACTAAGGTCTGATGGACACAGAGTTGGTCAGTATGTGCAGAACAAAATTACAGATTTATCAACTGAAATGGACTTTGTGAAAATATCTCATGACTTTGAGCTACTCACATTTAGCTTTTAATGCTCTGTTGATGTATTTCTTTATTTTTGAACAATCAACTACTTTCTCTCTACATTTCCAACATAATATAGCAGTAAATACTTTTCTTTATAAGTTTGTTATAATTTGCCATGGCTGATGCAAATTTTAAGCTCTTTCTGGTCTTCTTTCCTACATGCACATGTTAGACACTGATTCAAAAATATTGTCCTTTCTTTTGAGTAGGGATTGGAGCACCATGCAGAGGCCTGGTTTTGTCAACACATGTTGCCACGGTGTTTCAACTCCTGGGTTGAATTTACTCTACAGAAAAGACTGCACAAGAAGAGGAGAGAGAAGGCCGAAGTCTATAATCGGTGAGGTGCCACGTTTTTCTCACATGTTGGACTGTCACATTAAAGTTAGACTCATGCTTTGTTAAAAACCTGCCTGGAGAGCTGCCTGGTCTGCCTGCCTGATCTGGTTGTTCCCTGTCTCGTAGGCAGCGTCAGCACAGTTGGGTGTTTTACACCTGGTGGGAACAGACAGAGAAGCGGAAGGAGGAGATGCTCTCTGGGCGGATGGTATGTCAGCCTTAACTGGACACACAAAGGATGCATTACTGTGGTGCAGAGTAGATCCAGAGAAATTACATGGTTTTATTGTTCTTAGGCAATTCTTCATGAGGAGCGGAGCTGTGTGCACAGAGCCTGGTCTCGCTGGAGGCAGCAAATGCAGCAGCAGATCGATGAGAAGGAGAAGCAGAGGGCTTCAGACAGTCTGTACGTCCACAGGCTTCTGCAGAAGACAGTGAAACAGTGGAAAGACAACAGCACTGAAATACGAGACAGGTGAACAAAAACTTACTCCTGACATGATTGATTGGTACAAGTACCAGAAGAATAGAAAGGCTGGCTGGCTGGCCTTTTGGCTAACAGATTTGTTTGTATTTGTCCATCAGAAGAAACCGAGAGGAGCAGGCTTGTCATCAGGGTGACCTGCGTCGCATGAGATGGGCTGTGGATAGCTGGAAAAAGGTTACTGCTCTATTCTTAGTCCTGTCCACCTTTTTACAGTGTCCCCTGGAAATATCGGCACCCTTGGTAAATAACCCAATTCTGTGCCCAAAAAGCTAAAAATGTGAATCAGAGGTGTCTATAACTATCAAATATCAAAGAAGAAATGCCCCAAAAAATCTTTAGACTATAATCTTATGACTGATTAATAATTTTTAGTCATTGATCAAACATTTGCTGATTCCAGCTTCACTAAGATGCTAAGATTTACTTACTTTTTTCTGTTCAATCCATACTTTTTGGTCTGCTGGTCAGACTAAGGAAGCAAGGTAAAGACATCACTTTGGGCTCTGCTAACTTCCCTTGAGCATTTGTCATTATTTTTGACACTTCACAGACTAAATGATTAATTGATCAACAGTCAAAACCACAAATTAAAAAATGGATAGATTACTCGATAATGAATAATAATAATTATTAGTTGCAGCCCTACCGCCTGATAGGGTTCAGTTCTTTCACCTTATGATTGAATGTGTAATTGAAACTGCTTCATGTAAGATGTATTTATATCATGAAATTTTTTGAAATTTTGTGTTAAGCATCTTTGGTAGCTTTAGCACTGTCTCAAAAGGAGACCAGAGCCCTGAGGTGTCTGTATTTAGCTTATATTTGCCCATAAACACTGCTGTTGTCTTTCTGTGGATTTGTTCAATATGACTAGACTAGTTTGATTAAAAAGGTAAGAAGTGAGAGATAGAGGTACCACAAGTACATCAAGTCAAATAAGAAGATAAGTTTAGGATGTAGTTTATCTTTGTGTGTGAAGTTTGTGTCAGTGACTCCAGTGTTGCTGATTAGTTTGTTCAGAGCCAAAGGGTGAAGCACAGCAGGCTGGAGCAGATGCAGCATCACCATGAAGTGAAACTTCTCAGACGTGCCCTGGAGGCCTGGAAGGTACAAAAGCACTTGTAATAGGCAAAATAGTCACATGTTTTACAAGTATTGTGCAGAAGCTGAAACACTGCACCTCTTTGTGCCCTCAGAGACACCACCTGCAGATGGCCCAGACCTACAGCCACGCAGAGAAACTGTACAGACTGAAAACACAAAGCTTTCTCAGGTAGTAAGCACAAACACTGACACTCTCCTCCAAAAAGTCAGATTTTGAATATTTGTAGTGTTGCAATGTGGTCTGTGAAGAGTAAATGGTTAATCAGGGTTTTTATGGTCATGAAAACCTGAAAAAGTAATGGAATTTGAAAATGGTTATTTCCAGGCCTGGAAAGATGCTTGAAAAAAAGTCAAATCCAAAAATGTTTTAAAGTTTTGGTTGGATTTTTGTGACCCAATGTTTTTTTCTTTGTTTCTTTATTTTTTTCTTAAATAAATTCCAAAGGGGACAACAGGAAGACATAACATGTACAGTACACTTAGGGCTGCCTAGAGTGTGCATAACCATGCAGATGCCATTGCAACTGAAAGGACATGAGGACATACACCTACATATGCCAGGGGTGCTAAAACAACGATAACCGAACAGTCCTCTGTCTCCACAGGACGGTTCTCACTGTGTGGAAGGAGAACGCAGCACTTCAGGCAGAGACCAGGGTCCTGGAGCGAAGAGCACAGACTCACTTCCAGCATCAACTTCAGCTTAAGGTTATAAACCAGTCTGCTGATCATGCCTCCATCTGAAATGCAAGCATGGCTCCTCCACTGCCAGAGTTTATATGTCTTGCTTACTTTGGTATAAATTTCCAAAGGTTCTTCTTGCTTGGAGACTAGCTGCAACTTGTGCTGTGACAAAGCATCACCAGCAGGGGGAGATATTGTTCAGAGCTCAGAGTCACATAAATCAAGGTAATCAAATGTTGCATGAGTGATATTGATTAATTATCAAATGAGATGTTATAGCGACTGCATGCAAGTCCATTTTAGGCACTTTTAATTAACAGAATTCATTTTCAAGTATCACTTTCCACTTTAATAAATGGATTCCGAACATTTTAGTATTTTTAACTGAAATAGTTATACTTTTGTTGTTAATGCATTTCCTACACTCACAGCTCTGCAGTTTGACAGGGAGAAATCACTCGAATATCATTTGATTTGATCTCACCTTCACTGCTGACAGCAGGCTGTCTGATTTCCAGCAATACAGAATTTAGAAACCCACATGACACAGGGCCACTGTTGATTTTCCTAGAGTTTATCAGTAGTAATCTCACTGACAATTTAAATTTGAAACTTTTGTTAACATCATTATAACAATTCTTGATTTCTTTCTCCCACGTCAAAGCAGATCTTGGGAATCTACAGACTGTTGAAGTATTGTACATTTGCTACCTTTACAAGATTTACTATGTGTCAACAATATCTTTCACTGTACACCTCTTATCCTCTTGATGTTCTCTGTGATCAGTGTCGCTACAAGGGACTTTGAACCAGTGGAGGAAGCAAACAGGAGAGGCTCAGAAGGAGAGGATAGACACGGAAAAAGCCAGACAGCACCATCAGTCCAAACTTCTGTCTCAAGCACTGAAAGCATGGAAAAGGCATCACCACCAGTATCATAAACACAAGGTTAATAATCCTTAATCCCATAACGGTTATAAAAGACATACTGTGGGCTTCATAAAATGCCATTTTTTCTATGATTTTTCCATAGGTAATGAAACGACAAGGAATCCTGCTGCTGAGACTAAAGACTTGCCAGATATACTTTGAACAGTGGAAAATAGAGGTTGGCTAATGCTCCTTTTCACATTTTAACACTAGAAATGATTATTGACAGGCAGCATATGAGGCAAATGAAGAGAGTGAGCCATCTTTTAACAACTGATTATTCATCTTCGCATATAGAAAATTAGCATCACAAGTAGATAATGAGGTGAAATGGTCAAATATATGTGTTTTGCTTTGGTGAGGATAAACTCCTGGCAGTGACTTTCTGTTTAACTTCCTGCTAACAGCTGCAGCACAGAAGGAAAGAGGCCCAGCAGACGGAGCTAGCCCTTTGGCACTGGTCCCTCACTCTTCAGGCCAAGGTAACACCTGTGTGCACATATTTTTCTGAAAGCCTCAGTAGAAAATTGAACAGACAAAAAGCAGGAATGCTAACAAACCAGCAGCTGTCATTTCTCCATTTCTGGCTAACTGCATAGATATTTTTCTTAAATTACATCATTGTTTCACTGCAAAAAAAAAGAAAACAGTATAGAACTGATGCTCAGAAGGCTTAACGCGGCTTGGGGAACCTGCTGTAGGTGGTGTACGTGTGGAGGCTGTGGGTCACAGAGAAGCACAGGAAGAAAGAGCGTCTGGCCAAAGCTGCACAGTTCTACAGACGGCAGCTGCTGAGGGAGGGAGTGGCACACATCCTGACATATGTTTCTCACATGAAGAGCCTCACCTCTGGCCTTGCAGAACACAGCCAAGAGCAAGTGGGTTTGTGTTTGTGTTTGTGTGTGTTTACTCAGTTTCATTTGGAAGAAAGGTCAATGCACACTGTTTAGTGAGGTGCGTGTAGTGACAAAATAACATCAGAAAAGGAAAAAATAGAGCATACTTAAAAAAACAGCTCCACATAGAAATAAAAATTGGTATCATCTTTCCTTTAGGCATGAATGTGCATCATTTTTTTTTTGTATTCATTTCAGTGTCATTTTATCCTTTCTGCCCATGTTCTGCAGAGCTCACGGCGCCTCCAGAGACTGGTTCGGCGCTGCGCCATGCGATGGAAGCAGCGGGCACTATGCAAAGCAGGCAGGTCGCAAGAGGTCGGAGAGTTACCTCCGAGAAAGAGCGTGACCTTCTGTCTGCCTCCGCCTGGCTCACAGAGCACAGCACATAAACTCTCCTGCTCTGACTCAGCGGCGCGGCGATCTGAAGATGGAGTCTTCAGCGAGCTGTGAGTGTGCGCTGCAGTCTGAGCCTCTGTCAGGTTGTAAATCTGTGTTCAACATGTACTCACGCTTACAGCGTTTGTGATTTTGTGCAGGGCTCTAATCCGTGCTGCTCGACTTCAGCCGCGTCGCTCCAGAGAACTGCTGGACTCTCCTGTCAAAGTGTTGCATAACAGGTACAGCATTTACACTTATGGAACATTTCTTTTCTACACTTTTTTTTAAAATGCAATCAGTCCTGAAAATGCCAGATCCTAGCTAATCAACATGCATTGCATAATCCTTGAATATTTCATAGAAACCAAGTGAATTAAAACTTACGACTGCATGAAAAATAAGTAGCAGGAGGCACTGATAATAACTTTTTCTCTTTATGCAAGCACCCAGTCAGCAGTCGCCACTGCTAATACAAAGAACCAAACTGGAGGTCACCAACAGTTGCATCTGCATACAGTCCCACCTCCCTTGGAGCCAAGTTCTTCTTTACACACAGGCCTTCCTGCGGTGAGATCCTGCCTCCAGCCTCCTACAGTCCCTGTGAACCCCAGGCCTTCAGCTGGGACCCAGAGCACCCTCATTTCTGCTGCAGCGTGCTCTGAGCCTCACGTGCCCTCTGGAGGCTCCACACAGGGATCGCAAAACCAAGATGTTCTTTTACCTCCCTCTGCTTTCATCACCACCAGTACTCAACCTAAGGTAATCACCTTTGTCTTTTACTGGGTAGTTAGTGCTACATAATGTGACTTGACTTGGACTGTTCCATCGTTTCTTGTTTGGTTTTGTTATTTCCAAGCAGGGGACGGCCAGCAACTCAAGTCCAGCAGATGTCACACTTGTTCCCCCCCATCAGTTCGTGCCCTACTCATCAACTTATTCCGGTATGGTACCTATACTGTTCTATCACAGGACAAGTGATTTTTCTACCAGTATAAAAAAAACACATCTATGTCAAGCTGGACTTATGCAAAAATATCATCAATACTACAGTCAAGCTAACCATTGTGATGCCTCTCCAAGGGGTTTGTCTGAGAGCAGCCAGTGAAGAAACTGAGGTTCTTGAAGTAGAAGAAGAGGAGTTTGTTGAGGGAGAGACGGATGATCCAACATCAGCCCTGATCAGAGAGCTGCTCAGCATTCAGCTGGACATGAAGCGTTTCCAGCAGGACAGGAAGCAGCTCCGGTGGGAATAACTCTTCCTGCATCAACAGTTTCTCCAATGTTGTCTTTTTTCTTTTTCATGTTGTCCCATTATGGCACTGATACAATGTGTTTTCATGTGATTGATTTTGTGTGTGTGTGTGTCCATCCCCATTCAGGGCATGGCAAAGACTTAAAGAGGTATTGAAAACTTGGCTGCAGACCAGTGGAAATGAAGAGCAAATGGAAAAGAGCAGTGTTTGTCAGGAGTTGATAGAGGTTAGATCATTTTGTTGTTGGTTTGATGTTAAGCAGGCAACAAATTTTATACTAGTAAATAATTAGATCAATCACACAAGGGTGCAATTTGTCATCACTTGCATGTTTGCTTATATTAGCAAGTGAAAAGGTTTAAGTTAACATTTTTAATATGAGGAATGTTCCTCACATCATCAATTTTAAAATTAACTTGATGTACAATTTGCTACAATTTGAGCAAAAAAAATGTATAGTCAAAATTTAAAAATATGTTTCAGCTTAATCTTTCCCATTATGAATGATGTAAATCTGCAAAAGTCATAACCTTCAGTAATGTACAATCAAAAACTTAAAATGTGGAAATGTTAACACAGACACTGACCAGTGTGGGGGACAAAGAGATGTGCTTAGCTCAATAAGAGTATATACATACATCAAAGAGAATTTTAGTGGAATAATAAGAATATGTAGAAGTAAACAGGTGATGTGGTGGCATAAGTAAACTTGGCTGCCTGTGCTACTTGAATTGCCATCCTGGACAAACGTGGGTTAATTTGTTACTGATGGCTAAAATTTTTCATGCATTCCTCAGAAGTCTCGTTTGAACCATAACTCTTTGGTTGTGAGAAAAATGTATGAAATCACTGACACTTCATATTATATTTTGATTTCGCTGATCTTGTATAACAGGTGTTGTTTTTGATGTTGACAGTTAGAGGAGGACATCAGCAGACTATCCGCTGAACTGGCCAAACAGAAGCCAACAATGCGTCTTCATGCAGCGAGGGTCCAACATTTACAGACCCTCCTCCACGCCTCAGGAGTCGATTTTCTCCACAGACCGCCAGAAGAGAAAGAAGCTCATTCTGTACTCACAACATGAGAGGAACTTTTCTTAGTGGTCACACCTGCTTACTTTTTGGATTGTTTCTCAACTGTTTGTTTTGTTTCATTGTTTCAAATGTTTCATTTTTAGTCCAAACATCAAGACTCAAGAACTGAATGGGAAAAATGGTTCACCGGCTGCTAGATATTTTGCGATAATCTTGCTTATTGCAAAGTATTTTATATCTTTTACTCCTTGTAATACATGTAAATGTAAAATTGCTTTTGAATATGTATTATTCCTCCATTCCAAGGTGGGCTTGTGAGAACAAATTGCATCTTATAACATCTATGTGGTGCCTGGTTGTCACATTTTCCTCGTTTATGCAGTCGATCTTAAAATTTACTCTTGACATATGCAAAAACATTTAAGTCGACATCCAAATAGCAGCCCTCACATCTACACTTTAAACTGACAAAAAGTGCTTGGATTCGGGTAGCCCATGTGACAGATGGTGTTAAATATTTTCCATATGTGTGCAAAAAGTCACTATTTTCAGAAGAGCTGCTCTTGCACAATACTTTTTTATTTCCCGTTACCACCGCTGCCTCTCTTGTCTCTAATCCTCCTGAAAATTGGTGCAGGAACATCAAGGATTTCAAACTAACAGAAAGCACAGCTGGCTGCTGCACTGCACAAACTGCAGAAGACAAATCTGTAAACATTTGTGTTTGGTGAGCAACAGAGCACCATGAGACCGCTTCATGCAGTTTTGCTCTTTCTCATTTGTCTCTGCTGCATCAGTGGTAAGTTTTTGTTATTGTCCTTGTCCTAATGTATTTACATTCTTTCAGTCTTAATGTGATATTGAACATCAGATTCAGGATGTGCTCAGTCCTTGTGGAGTTTTAATTTATTGTCAGTGTTTTTGTTGACTTATTAAAAGCTGATGGAAACAAAAGTTGTAAAATTGAGTTCTTATTTTTCAGTTTACCAATAATATATGCAAAAGTGACTTTTGTCAGATAAGGAACGCCTTAAAAATTACTTGATAGCCTGTGTTTTGGTAGCAAATATGTATATATGCATGATGAAAACATTTAATTCTTTGCCCAAACATTTATATGCCCTGTGACTGACTGAAATGTTTTACCAATGCATCATTATTGACACAGTCTGAAACTCTCTTTGCATGACAGCTAAGAAAATGCGTTGGTGTACAGTGTCAGATCCTGAGCAGAGGAAGTGCGCAGAGTTGGCCAAGGCTCTGGTGGCAGTGCTGCCTCCAGCTGCTGTGGCAGCTTTTGCCAGACTATCGTGTGTGCGCGGCTACAGCACCACCGACTGCATCGATAAGATCAGGGTGAGCCCTCTTTCACCTGAAACAAAGTCGTCAAGGTTTTAGGCCAAGTTCAATCAAACAAAAAGGGTCTGCATGGGGGACAAAGCGAGGAAAAATATATTTCCATCAAGTCACTGCAGTGATTAGTGGTGTTTATATCATGACTGTGTGTTCTATTTAGACTAACTTTTTTTTTTCATTTTGTAGTGTTGCAGCTTGTATAGTTGATTAGTTGATTAAAATAAAATCTATCTAGTTCTGATAGTTCTCTACCAGGGCTGATGTTTTATCATCATAAAATTGATTAAAATAGTGTTTTTATCAGTTATATACAAAGAATAACCCACAATGTCAAAGTGGATTTTTTAAATTTATAATTTACTACAAATTAATTAAAAATGAAAATGTTTTCAATCAAATCCTTTTCAACCCTTTTGCTATGACGGTCCAAAATGAGTCAAGCTGGTTGATCCAAATTCCAGTGAGTGTCCTTGACATGTCTCTAGTTGATTGGTGTCCACCTGTGGTTATGATATGAAACAAAACACTTCATGTCAATGTAAAGCCCCACAGATGATGGTTATGTCAGAGTACAAACTACCAGGAAAGCCAAGAAACTCTCTGTAGAATTTAGAGACAATTGTGTACATAAAGGGTATTTTATAAAAAACATTTCCAAAGTGTTCCCAGGGAGTCCCCAAGAATTCAGTGGCTCTGTGATTAGGAGTAGAAAAAAAACTTCACAAACTTGTTTGAGCTGGCTGGTCTGAGCAGCTAGACAGATGGCTCATTCAAGCTGTAATGAAAAGTGCTACTGTATGTCTGCTGTCAGCCATTCACAGCTAATCACTCGCCCTTACACCATCCCTACTGTGAAACATGGTGGTGGCAGCAAGATGCTATGGGGCGACTTGTCAGTGGCAGAGACTTGTAAGGACAAAGGAACAATTAATGGAACCAAACAAACAAATTTTGGATGAGAACCTGTTTCAGAGAATCTAAAACTCTAGATTGGAGTGGCAATTTATGTTCCAACGGAGCACTTTTGAAACTCGGTGGAATAATGTGAAAACAGCTGTTCACAAACATCCCCCATCCAACTTCCTTCGTTCCTCCTTGTAAATCTACATGGAAGAATTCAAGAAAATACCAATTTCAGGTGTGTCAGGCTAATGGAGACATATCCAAAGCAGACTCTTAACCGTTAACCCTTAACAATGGGTTGATTTTGGGGGCTGAACACGTTAAATGAAATAATTAGATGTTTAATTTTTGATAAATGTGCAAAAATAGCTTGTTTTCACTTTCAATATGGGTCATTCTGTGTAGATCTC
>OMKZ01014737.1:52106-62495 GCA_900302535.1 Neoniphon sammara
CAGCTGTCTGTAAAAGACCTTGATCACAGCAGCTATTATGACCTGAAATAGCAGGTAAACACAGGTGTTACTAATGACATTAATTAAGGTTCTGTTCCATTTAAGTGGATCAGAGCCCATGTGGAGCATACAGAATCAGATTTTTACAAATCAGATTTAAGCCACATTCTATTTGTTTTGAAATACGATTCAGCTCTGGTTTCTGCAGAAGCTTCTGTTCATTCTGGCCACTCAAAACAGTTTTCAAACTGTCCTTAACGTTAATGTTACTTGGAACATAACGCATGTTGGTTTGCTAGAAATGTAAAAAATGAAGAGCCTGGCGTTAGCACAGCTCAAAATATATCAATCTGCTCTGCTACTGATGTTGTGTGCTGCAACAGAGGAGCTCTGCACTGCACGATCTAATGATCAGATTTGAGAAACAAATCCGATTTGCTTGCAGCCTGAACAAAGCATGACTTACATGGAACAGAACCTTAATGCCATAACACCTGTGTTTACCTTGCTACTCATGTCAAAATGGTATATTAGTCATTCCCTCCATTTTACCGGGGGGGTGTCTCATATTGCTCTATAGTCCAGCAGGCGGTGAATTGCCCAAGGAGTCACACATTTCTAGGGTGTCCCAATTCCAAATGCATTCCAGTGCGCTGAAAGTTCAGGATGGAGTGTAAAAAATAGTGAGCACTTATGCACACCATGCTCACTGACTGGAAGTAACATCCTCCAAACTTCCAGTTCACAATATTTGGATGTCATGAAGGAGGACCGAACTTTGTTTACAAATGTAAATATACTATATACACAACTATAAATTAACCTACCACTTCTCTGTTCAGAAATACTTATGTCTGTTGCATGTGTGACTGTGTGTAACTGCACTTGATAATCTCTTAATAATCTCTTAGTCTACACCAGTGTATTCTGGAAGGGCTGTCTTCCCGGCTCCCAGGGGAGTCTCTGTAAAGTGTGTATGGGAGGCACTGGGGAGGCTGCCACCAAACGCTGTGCTGACAACCACAACGAGCGTTACTATGGCAACATGGGGGCTCTAAGGTATGTGCAGTGACTCGCCTAAATGGATGTTTTCTGTTAATTCTGTCTACAAGAGGAGTGGCACTGTGGAACCTATAATCCTTTATCCCACTGTTTATATCTAGGTGTCTGGTTGGAGATGCCAGCGGCAAAAGCTACGGAGATGTGGCCTTCCTGGAGCATCACAATGTAGAGGCTAACATCCTCAGTGAGTGTTACTCACAATACATTTCATCGTTATTCTGTTGTGGGTCAGTACCTCCCACAATTCCTTTGTAATGTTGTGCTCCAGGTTTGAGCTCCACTGGTTGGGCAGATGGGTGGACGTCCTTGGACTTTGAGTTGCTGTGTGGGGACAGTCGACGTGCCTCACTGTCAGAGTGGGAGAACTGTAACCTGGGAGTCATCCCGCCTAATATCGTCATGACACGGCCAGTGCTCACAGCCCGAGTATACGACTTCCTCATGAAGTCACAGGTCAGGTTACTTAAAACAGATGTTTTCTTTTTTCCATAAATCAGATCATCTCTGCTTTATTTTAACCACAATAATTTCATTCTTCATTCTTCTTTCATTCATCTTTCAACACTGAAACATTTTTTTTCTTTTGGCATCATAGGAAACTTTGGCAGCCAACCCAGACTCAGAGTTCAAGCTCTTTCAGTCCAGTCAATATGGAGAAAGTGACCTGCTGTTCAAAGATGCAACACAGTGTCTAGTCCACACAAGCCACTTGGACTACCGCACTATCCTTGGGGAGGAGTTTTACAGACATGCAGAAACTGTCTTCAACTGCACACATTCTGGTACGGCTTGATTGTTATGCTTATAATATTTGTAATTGACCTTTAATTTTTACAGTTTACACTATCCCTCTTTCATGATGCTAAATTAATGTTTACATCAATTTTCCCTATGACAGATATCTTGGACTTTTGCAATCAGGATGTGTGCAGCATATTCTAGTGGACAGAAAAGAGCAATCCAACATGTATACTAGCAGTATGCTGCTAAACTCTGACCTTGCCTGTGCTGCTTGGTGGCTGAGACCTTCATCCACACACCTTTTACTTCCAACTCGACTACTGCAAACTGTTCCTCAATAGTATCATCTTGTTCATTACAGTCAGAACTTTTGCACAACCTTGCAGACTCTAGTGGCTTTCCATATTTCAAACAGAATTCATTATTTGTCAGACGTTTCCAGCCTAAAACCAGAACCACACTGGCATTCCTTCAACAAAGGGTAAAATTAACATCACTGGTTACACACACAAAACCAGAGATGACACCTTGTATTGTGGCAACTGACACTGTAATGGATGAATAAACTGTTTTGTATCTATGTTTTTCCTAAATTGTCAAATTCTTACATGCAGTGATTATGTTCCTCTGTTTGTCAATTAATCTCAACATAAGAGGTAAACTGGGAACCATGAGATATAGATATGGACACTAATTTAAATAAAGAGGAAATAACTGTTTCTGTTATCATTGTTAAAGTGATTAAAAAATGAATAGCCTCAGTCTTGGAGACTGTGTGACACACTTCAAAGAATACACACTTTTGAAGGAAATGTATGAGGTGCAATTTTAGGTTATCTCAGAGATATTCAAACTCTTTATCCATCATGGGGGGAAACTGCATTATTGTAGTTGAATACATGTTAATTATACACAAGTTATGTAAACCAACTCACAGAGAACTAGAAAACTCATGGTGGGTAAAAACATTAATTTTCCATATCATCTTTTCAGAATTGCCTTTAAATTACACCTTTTCTGAAGGAGCTATTGCAAGGGTATACATTAAGTGGTTAGATGCAGCTCTGTTTTTCACTTACAGACATCAATCAATAGGAACATGATTAAAAGAGCTCTATCCAAAATTACAGGAGTACATGTACCTTTAAATAATCAATATAGTGTTAATTAGGCAATCCAATTTAAAAATTATTTCAGCAAAAGGGCCATTTATTAATTTACAAAGTACACTGTATAATGTGATATATAATTATACATTTGTAAATGTGAAATGCACCAGTAATTAAGATCTGTTGTGACAAGAATTATTTTCTGTCATCATGCCACCTTTATGAATGATGATGTGAATAAAATTGATATCCGACATTTTTTATTTCTTAAGAACAAGCAACAACCAAAGATTTATTTAAATGAAAACTGTATATTTTCTTAATGCAACTTTGAGCCAAGTCCGTGGACTACAAGTCCCAGGCCGAGTGGTGTTACATAAAACCTGGGTATTTCCGGTTGTCAGTGTTACCTCAGCAGTCCTTCAATAGTGTGGTACAAAAAAAAAAAAAAAATCCAACCAGGCTGTATAGCTACTGTCAGTATACAAGAACTTGGTTATAGTAACCTCAACGCTGACCCAGTGTAATTCACAATAAGGTATGTCAGCTAACCTGCTAAATAACATTGCAGTAGCTTGTCGAACGTTAACTAGCTAGTTGGCTGCTCGAATGTTTTGTTAAGTTAGTTTTGTCGAGAATTGTTTTTCGGAAATAACTACTGTTTGTGTGTAATATCAGTGAACCTTTTCATATATTCAAGCTTCTTAAATGCTAATTGTAACTGTTACGTTTAAATTTATCACGTGTTGCTGGCTGTTATGTTTATGATGTGTAGCTGTTGCCCTTAACTTACATTGCCAGTATTCAGTCCGACAACGGGAATTTTCACTTTTTCACGCCTCACAACAGAAAGACATGGAGTAGGCTGTATTTAAAGAAACGTTTGGTTTAAAATAACCACAAGATTCTGTAAATGTTTGATGTAGATGCGGCTGCCATGGAGGCCCCTCACACTAAACACAGCACCACCTGGAAGGAGGGCATCTTCAGCTCCTGCAGGTATGTTGAACTTTGTGCCTCCCAGCAGCACCATCGATGCCCTCTCCCTGGAGCAGCTGCAAGGCTTTGTGTCCCGTGCCAGGCGCCTCTTTGTCATCAGTGGCGCAGGTCTCTCCACAGAGTCGGGCATCCCTGACTATCGCTCAGAGAGTGTTGGACTGTATGCCCGGACTGACAGACGCCCCATGCAGCACGCAGAATTTATTCGCAGTGCCAAATCTCGTCAGCGCTACTGGGCAAGGAACTTTGTGGGGTGGCCGCAGTTCTCCTCCCATGAGCCAAACTCTGCACACAGGGCCCTGCAGCACTGGGAGGAAAAGGGCAAGGTGCACTGGCTGGTCACTCAGAATGTGGATGCGCTTCATTCGAAGGCAGGGCAAACAAGGCTAACTGAGCTCCATGGCTGTGCACATAGGTGAGAAAACATAGTCTGTCACACTGTCTTCACCATTGATTTTCAAATTGGGATGTTTTCTTTTGTTCAGAGTCAGACTGTTTTAAAATTTCTCACCCAACAGTTTAAATACTGTGTGTATGGGGGGGCTGCTCCTGTAACAGCTGGCAGCAGGTGTTAATGCATCTCCTAAGTTTGTGCCTTTGCTTATTTTACATTCCTTAACTGAGTTTAGTCTGTATTTTACTGGAAAGAAGTGATAGCTAATTTTGTATTACATTTTGTTGCTGTCAGCTAGTTAGACTACAGGGTGGATTGTATTCAGTAAAATCCGAACCAAAAATATTATAACTGCAAGAGTCTGAAGTTGCACACATGCCTAGCGGCGGTGACTGAAAATTTAAGACAAAATGTTGATCTTTGTTTGCATGTCCACAGGGTGAAATGTCTCGGCTGCGGCACTGTCTCGCCAAGGGAGGAGCTGCAGAGGAGATTTGTGGCGCTGAACCCTGCCTGGGAAGCCCAGGCGGGCGCTGTGGCACCAGACGGTGACGTCTTCCTGGAGGATGAGCAGGTCCTTCATTTCAGAGTTCCTGCCTGTAGTAACTGTGGAGGGATACTGAAACCTGAAGTTACGTTTTTTGGAGACACTGTAAACAAAACGACAGTGCAGTTTGTGCATGACAGACTGGCAGAATCGGATGCTGTGTTTGTCACTGGGTCCTCATTGCAGGTAGGTTGTATTAAGATGTAACAAATGTTAAATAACAATGTCTGGAATGACCTCTCTGGTTCATTAGTACAATAATTTGTTACAAATGTGATTTTGTCAATAACTTTGATTGACCTGAAACTTAAATTTCATTTTGCATTAATTGTATTATGTTCTCTACATTGTTCCCAAGGTATATTCAGGATACAGGTTCTTGCTGGCAGCAGGTGATAGGAAAATCCCAATTGCCATCTTGAACATTGGGCCCACGAGGGCAGACCACCTCGCAGAGCTGAAAGTGAGTGCCCGCTGTGGTGAAGTGCTATCAATGATCCAGCCTCTCTGACTGACAGGGAGTTTGGACTTTTTATATTTACAGAAGTTCACTTGATCAACAGGCCATCAAAACTACCTCAGATTTGACCTGGTAACAATATTATCAGCTTCAGGATGATGTCCCAGTTCTTTGACATTTTATTGTGTAATGTAAATGAGAACTCCCGGGGTCTAGCCTGTATGGCCCGTGCTCCTCACTTTATTTATTTACACCAGGATCCATACGGAGTTGCTGCTCTCTGTCTTGATACACACTCATGTCTTTTGATGTGAAAAGTGACGTCTACATTCATCGAATGAATGTCGAACAGTTAGAGAGTTCTGCTCACTTGTCAATTCAACACACAATTCACCTGAAATTCTTTCAATATATTTTTTAAGATCTAAAATCTCTGAACTGTAACGTTTTAATCTTTGCAGCCACAAACTACAAAGTGATTACATATCATCACACATTTCAAGAGCGACGCATCATCAAAATATATTTTTTGTTCTTTGTTGCCCTTGAAACACTCAGAACTGACTGTTGAATATTGAAAAATCGATTACAAACATGCAACAGAATGACAGCGTGATGTAAGGGATACATTTTCTCACATGTGATGACTGTAATCTCAGTAAGAGTAAATAGTGTGTGTGTGGCAGGAGTGAGAGAATTACAGGAGTTGTTGTAGTGTATGTCAGTAAAATCTAATGTACGCTAGGGGTATTTCATAAAATAATGGAAACAAAACAGATTCAAACAGTGATATAAAATCAGTTCTGTGGGGGATTTCATAGGTTGAGAGTTATGATTTTTCTTAATGGTTTAGAGTAATAATGCATGGAGTAAAGGTTAAGATGGACACTGAGATTGATAGGTATTCATTTCTAATACTAACATTGTCAGTAGTATTGGCTTTTCATTTTTATAAGCGCTCAACTGTATGTTACCATGACTTAACTTTGCTTGGTTCACTTATCTAGCTCTCCCTCTCTGCATAATGATGGCTGTACTTTACATGACATTCTGTTATAGTTTGTTTAAATCATTTAAAAATCGTAGCTCTAGGAAGGTCCTTCAGCATGCACTAGACAATAAAGACTTATCTGTCCCTCCAAGAATGTATGATTTTGCAACTGCAGGTAATTGGTAATTAAATTTTTCAAGAATTAAAATTTTGCTAAATTATCTTATGAAATGGCAACATTAACACAGCGCTGGCAGTTTTCAGTAGTCAGTGCACTTTTCACATAAAATTGTTCTATCATACATCCACAAACTAAGTCTGCCCTTCCCTTATACAGTCAACGACTCCATAATGAAGCTTTTGAAAGGGAGGAGGTGGAAAACGATTCAGAGTCAAGTTGTAGTTTTTATTCAGTCCTGTAGGTGGAAGATGTGCACTTTTTTTTTTAACATAAACTTACGGTTATTCGTCATGAACTGTTGATCTGCATATGGTCATCATAACACATCCTACCTCAGACATAAGTTGGTACTTTAAATGGAGCAAAGGTTTTGTTTATATAATAATCAGATGAACTGATTGTTTGGTGGTGTCGATTTGAAAGTATATTTATTCATACTGGGTTCAAAGAGTTTCTTTGTAACTTTGAGCCCTGGTGTGTGTTTAGCTCCCAAAGTACTTGTGTGACACCAATGAGATGCATCTATAAAAATCTAATTTTAGCATCTCTGTAGTGTCATCTAGTAGTATTTTGTGTGATTTGTAGTTTTCACTAATTTCTGTGATTCTGCGTCACTATTTTTGAGAAAAGCTGCCGCAAAAGTCAGTCAGTTTTGGTTGCAATTACCAGAACTTGTAAACTAAAACTCACAAAAATAATAACTGAACATTTATAAGGCTACTAGTTGGACAAGTTTTGTCCTTGCTTAAGTGTATAATGAGGGAGAACTGCTTAGTCTTTGGTTATATTTCAGCTGAGGGATCGATTTCATCACGGTTACCACCATCTTGTATAGATTGGAATAAAACTTGACTTGGCCTGTTTAATTCCTGTGCTCTGTTAACTGTAGATACTCCTCTTAAACGAAGGATCTGACTACTCTAGCTTTTGAATAAACAAACTTGAACAACTTTGTGTTTGTCAGTTTAATGGAGTGATACAGCAAAGCCACATTTTAACATAATCTATCTTATTTCGAAGAGACCAGCATCACAGACAGACTGAGGGCAATGTGACTACAGATTGGCAGACATTAAGATCGCTCAACACAGTTTGCTGCTGAAATCTCTCGAGAAGACGATGATTCCAGTATTCTTGGGTGGACCGAGTCTCTTCATGCAGAACAGCTGGGATGCTGAAGGAGTACAGGCAACACCTGTGGACTTCAGTGTCTGCCTGCCATGTTGCTGAAGCTGTAGTCACCGTCAGCGGTGTCATTGCCAGGCAGTTTTCAAAGCTTTCGTTCTGATCAAACCAGTAGGTGACTGGGTAACCCAGTAAAATCCCAAAGAGGGTGCACAAGTTCCATTTGTCAGATTTCTCTCCAACATACAGAGGTTTCTGTACAAACCCTCTTAGAATAGCCAGTAAATCTTGTGCCATGCTTTTTAAATCTCCACTAAATGGGTCAGTGATGTTGGGCTTTTCCAGTGAGTGGCGAACATCAATCACAGCCACACTGCTCCCATGCAGCAGCTGTTCTAAATTTGCTGTTACCACTGCTGGATTGATAATCAGGGCATTATCATTTATTACTAATGTGACAAGCGATATGGACACAAGTTGGGCAGTCTGCAGTAAGATCAAATACTGCTGCACTTGCTCTGCACTGGCACTATTAATATCATATAACAGAGCTGGTTTCAAGCCCAAGTCAACAGCCAAGACCTGAACAGCCAGGTCCAGACTCAGGGGAATGGAAAGGGATTTCCTTCCAACAGACAAACATTTGCGAGCAGCAGCTACAAACAACTCTTGAGTGGACATAGCTGCGCAGATCACATGGCACAAACTTAAACTTGATAAATATGCCAGAATAACAGATATAAGTAACTTGACAGTGTCTTATAAAAATCTCTACAGTGAATAGTTTTCCAGTTGATTAGAAAGTACAACTACAGAATCTAAAAAGTAACTACTTCATAATCTTTAGGTTGGGGACAACTGGAGCAGAGAAGGATGTTAAATATACAGGCCTGACACAGAGACATCTGAGAAACAGTAGTCAAATACAGAGAGGCAAAACCCATTCAAATCAGTCTAATAACAGAGGTTCTCAGGCCATTGGTGTGACCACTGTTCATGTCCCTTGTTTCTTCAGTTTTGGTCCAAAGCACCTAAAGAAAAAAAATATGGAGACCAAGTCAATTACAAGCAATCTGACATAAAAAAAAAAAAATCGTGTTATCCAATCTGTTTATGCGCCAGTGATGCAACATCGGACTATTCTTTTATAGTTCATCCCCAATAAGACTGAAAACATAATGCTGCATCTGTGGCACCAGCTGGCTGGTGACGTAGATGTCAACAGGAAGTGATGACAGAGCGAAATGCGTTCTAGTGTTGTTAATACAATCCATAACCTAATCGGTGGCGCTTCTGATACACCATTAATACCTCGGAATGTCACTACAAACCAAGTGAACTGTTTTGAGGCCGAACTGGGACGGTGTGTGAGTGTGTCCCTGTGTATTTTGCTCGGTGTGAAATATGCGTTTCCCTCTGGAGAAAGATCATTAGGAGAATAATTTACCTCACCACCCCTCTGCAATGGTACAGCATGTCCACCAATCTACGCTACAGGTTGAGGAGACATCAAGTCAAAATCAGAGAGATTCCTCGCGACCCAAACACCAGCTGCAAATAAGCCCAAGTTGACGAGAAGATTCCTGTAAAAGAAATGGGCTGAGTTATTAATATGCACTGAATCACACTGATTTGTTGCACGGTTGTAACAACTTTATTCAAAGAACTTATCAAATCACGTCTCTTAGCCAGCTATGAAAAATTCAAACAGTGAAAAGAAAATCGAGGAGAAAGTAGAATGGGGCTCGCCGGGGCAAGGGCAAATCTTGCCACGGTGGGTTACCGAGCTAGCTAGTTAGCTAATGAGCTAACCGTCCGGGTGATGAGAAGATTCGCAAGCATAACAAAACTTCTTGTCCAAATTAACTTACCTTCTAAAATCGTTTCTGTCTGTCGCGAATCGACAAGCGGAGCTGATCCACTCCACAACACCAGATGGTCCCGAAGAACCCTTTTTGGCGGCGGCTCCGCTCATCTTCTCAGACGCGTGGGACTGTCAGTGCAACTGGGGGAAAGGAACAGGGGAACACACGAGAAGCAAGGAACGAGGGGTAGGAAGAGTGAACGTGCAACACAAGTACGGCGTGCAGCAAAGCCCAAAAAGCTGTCACAGTCAAAGCGATTGCTTTTTACCAGTAATAATGTCTGCTACCAGATATCGTCGGTTCTTAAAACTGTGTGAGGAATGGCCCCGAGATGAATCCAAGAAAGGCCGGGACCTGGGGACTTTTCTACGACAGAGAGTGGCATCTGCATTCCGGGAGGGGGAAAACACGCAGGTATTGTGGCTTGTCTACTACGTACGCAGGTCTTCCTCTCTGGTTAAGGAAGAGCTACATAACATAGGTTACTTAGCTAATGGGATAAGGACACCCGGAGATAATGCTAACAACTCTCGACCTTGTTTACTCTGGTCATAGCTACATGCTGTAGTCATTGAATCTAACGGAAAAGCTGGATCTGCTCTATACACAATTAAACTTAAAAATGCGGATATAGTTTCACACAATATTCTCTCCCGTGGACCCCGTTATGTCCAAGATAACCCTGTCAGATTTACTGTCATGCCCACGTTAAGGAGCAGCTCCAGGCTTTATATCCGATGACTCCAAGTATATGAGTCCTGGAGTGTGCTGTTCAGGATCATTTATATTAGTCTGTTTGCAGTCTTTCGAAACCACATGAGTAACTTATGTAAGCTAAATAGTTGGTGTTCTCCTGGCTCAGTTTGGAAATGGCTGCTGAGGGGAGAGTGTATTCTGTTAGCTAGTCTTGTGTCT
>OMKZ01014737.1:62515-100569 GCA_900302535.1 Neoniphon sammara
GCTAGTCTTGTGTCTTCCTCCAAAATTTGGGTCTTCTTTGTCGAGTTTGATAAGAATCACTGGACACCGTTTTATTTAAAGAGTAAAATCTCAAGCTCAACTCTCTGTGAAGCCTGACCTCAAATGATGAAAAGCAGGGTGGCTGGTCTTTGATGGCAGGTGATGTCACCACCTTTTTGCTTGTTTGCACACTGATCATTTGCTCTCCTTTCTTCTTTTAGGCAATGCAAATACACAGCAATTTCAAAATACAGAAGTTGTATTTTATTTATTTTATTTTATTATTTTTTGCCAGACTCTATAAGCTTATACAGTTCGCTTTGCAAAGAAAGATTGTATTGATTTTTGAGATGTGTCCTTATCCCTACAGTTTACCATTCAGTCTCAAACTTTTTTCCTGTCAGCTCTCAGATCCAGAGAAGTGTGACCAGATGTATGAAAGCTTGGCCCGCATCAACAGCAATGTATACAGAGAACGGGTAAGTACCTTTCTTTCTTTCTTTGGCAAAACAAATAAACTGAATTCAATCTTTTATGTGTTCTGTTTTTTTTTTCTCTTGGTCACAGTTCCCCCGTATAAGAGACACAAGCTTTACTGGAGTTACAGTGGAAGAATGTAGATTGCTTTTGTCAGGTATGGATCACACAATCTCACATTAAGGAGAACATATCATTTATCACATACAGAACTGAAAGCATGATGTACGTTCCTGACCATTTGTAGACCATCAGACTGCTACTGTCAACATAACAGTGAAGAGGCTGAAAAAAAACTACCCTAGTCTTGATTTTCTTTTCCTTTGAATTTCACAGGGAGCATGCAGCAGATGCAGATGGATGAGGAAAAAAAGGGTTTGTGGAAGACTTTAATGGAGCGATTTTCCTCCAAGTCACCAGAAGATGGCCCAGAGAAAACTCCTGAAAAATAGCATGTTAAATTTATTTTGTGTTCTCATCTTTTCTGTGTAGAAATAAAGCTTATTACTGGTATCTTCTCATTTCTGGACCATTTTGACTCTGCAGATATAAAGTATATAGATTGTAGGTACTGAGAAATGATTTTAAAAAAAGGAGCAGGTAGACAGATACAACATACCCCATAAGATACAACATACCCCAACAGCATAGTGCTGTTGGTGTAAGTTGTACATAGTCAAGAATGGCTGGGCGGATTAGACACAATTTCACATCTTTTTACCAATAGTCAAATACTCAAATATTGCTACTAAGCCTACATCAAATATTAGATTTCAGCCATCCTTACATCACCCTGCTATGGAAACAGCTTACTGGAAAAAGTGTCCATTCAAATAGTTATAGCTGAAGTCTTTATTCCAACGGTTTTGTGACATGTGACTGAAACTACTCCACATAAGCCATTCTTCATTATAAATGCACAGATAGGGCATTCTTCATAGGCAAAAAATAAAAACATTCAGCAAATCAGTGCAATAATTTGTACAATCACCTCTACAAGTAGACCAAGAATTTGTTGAAAAATTAATTCAATATGAAAAAAAAAATTTTTTTTGAGTCATATACATTTTAATGTCATGGTGTTTTCAAATATTGCCCTTTCTTTATACAAGACTTAAATTACAAATTGCATCCACTGATTGGATGTTTACATTAAAAAAAAAAGTAACCTTGTAAAAATCAGATTTGTTTGATTCATGGTAAGTATGCTCAGGTGAAGAGAGATTTGAATCAAATATGGAAGTTATTTGTCTTTTTTAAACAACCTTGAACCACCCTTACATGTTCACACATTTACTACACCACTTTACAAATTTAAGTTGATCTGGTTCAAAGCACACGCAGCTGCCGGCTACTCTTCTTTCTTCTCGGGGTTGTCTCTCCATATGCAGTAGTTGAGGGACGTAGCTAGGCACAGCCATGACAGGTAGGGTGCCAGGAGCAGAGTGGCGGTGCGGCTGATGGGATACCAGGACAGCATGGTGGCTCCGACAGTTCCAGTGAGAATCACAATTTCAATGAGTGCCTAAATTGGACAGAGACAAACAATTTATTAGATACATGCATAGGATATGACTCAAGTTACATTTTTGTTCTCCTAGTTAGATACAATAGGTTTCAAACTTACCCATTTCAGCTTGTGTGCACCAAAGAAGATGGGGGTCCAGGCCCAATTCAGAGCTAGCTGTGCTCCATAGAGGCCCATGGGCAGTAGTGCATCCTCAGTGAATCCCCCAAGCTCTTTCCACACCAGGTAGGAACCATACCTGCATGACAGTACAATTTAGTAAAGAATATAGATCACTGGAATTGAACTGATGGGTGTAAACAAGGCATTAGTGAACCCAACTGATGACTTACAGGCATTAAGTCTCAGAAACTACAGACCAGCTTGCCATGATACTAACCCCATTCCTGTGTAAAGACACGTCCACACTACAGGGAAAGCTGCGTTAGGTGGGCGCCATGATGGTTTCTGTAGAGTCGGGTACCAGGTCTTCACCTCTTTGCGTGTGACATAGCCGCCATAGAGCCCTCCAAGATGTGGCAGGGCAGTCAGTCCAAGCATGGGGAGCCACATGTCTTTGAGAGAGATGAGCACATGATACTTTATGGTTGTACTGTTTATCTTGTGCAGGTTGTCAACTTTCTCAACAAGCTGGGACCCAAAAAGGAACATTTCAATTCAAGTGGGAGACCACCAATAGTTTGTCCACAATGTTTGTGTGTCCAGATAAAATTGGCTGTACAGTAGGGCTGGTGAAATATTATCTATATTGTGATATAAGACTGGATATTGTCTGGGATTTTGAATATTGTAATATCATGATATAAAAGCTTTGTCCTTTCATAGCTTTAAAGACAAAGAATGTCATTTTCCTCTTCCAGCTGTTCTATTATTTGCCTGGTTATCATATCCACATTACTAATGTTTCCAAGTATGAAAACACCATCACTATAATGTCACAATATAGATATCGAGGTATTCGGTCAAAGATATTGTGATATCGCAGCCTGCAGTTTGAAGTAAAAACTTAAAGATGATACATATATCTTTGATCTTCAACCACATAAGGCCTGTCTACTGAAAGTGGACACAAAAAATCAAGAGCCGCATTCTACTTAACTAAAGTGAATTGGGTTGCAATCACTATAATGTCATGTGCCCTGCTGCCCTACCTGCAGCACTGCAGATCCAAAGTTTTGTTAAGTCAACAGGAAGTCATGCCAATGTCAATAAGTTAGTATCAAATATACGCCGTGACATCTTACCGTCCGTTGTCCACTGTCCGCAGGCACGTACAGTAAGTTGTCTGAAAGTCAGGCTACAGGAGGGCGAATATTGTGATATAGCTCTTGAATGGGCCGGGTTTCCTTATCAGTGTGAGCAGTGGAGCTTTTTTAGGGGCACTCCCAGGGGTGCAACCTCGATGGGTGCAACAAAATCAAACAGCAAGACCTTGCAGTGTGTGCAGCTATGATTGGTCACCAGTCCGAAACCAAGTTAGGTAGGGACAGTCCGATAAATCAAGCTTTATAGCTCCATTAAAACGACTCTTAAGATTCTGGCAACGACCAGAAAGTCCAAAAGTCAGATGTCTTAGGCATTCAAGGGTTTTGTTTTCCTCGTTGCAAAACACACACATCACTACAGGAGGCGGGGCAAGGCGAAAGCAAAGACTTAAAAGTCAAGATAGTTCAGTTCCTTTTCATGTTTGTGGTTTTGATGATCAGATAGACCAGAATTGTATTCATCTGCCAAATAAGAGTAACATACGGTTAAGTAGGAGGATCTGGCCACTGCATACAGCACCCGGTTAATGCAAGAAGCAAAATGTACATGCGGAATCAGAAATCGTCATACTACAGTGCGCATGCACCAGTAGTGCCTGTTAGGAATAAAAAAAAGTTAAAGACGTAAAGAAAATAATGTAAAGACGTGTAGTTTATCAGTTGCCAATTAAAAGCTTAAGCATTCAGTCGATTGGCTAAAAAAGACTGCCGCAGGACAAATAAATAAATAAAATAAAATGAAAACACAAGCTACTGGACCAAGTACCGAAAGATACGCCCAGAGATACATCAATTGATTTAAACGAAGGCGGAAGTAAAACCTCTGGCTGCGCTTGCGCATTTGACTGACGCTCCGGCTGGTTGTTCTGAGATCGTGCTCACAGACGCACCATAAATAAAACAAAAAACGTCATCAAGTAACAAATGAAAGTATAGAATGTAAATAAAAAAGCAGTATCAATAACCTTTTGTGTACAGAGTTGGTCATTTCTTTTGTCATATTCAGAAAAGGGTGCTCTCTGTCAGTGGTGTAGGAATGTATGATGCACCTATATTATCTTGACACCAAATCTAACCTGCAAATGTTCCGTTGACTGAAATTCCTGCCTTGCCTGAAGATTTCTGTTGGTGACTGTCTTCTCACTTTCATCACTTATTTAACAATTTATTAGTGCTTGTGTAGACATTCTTTTTGATTTTCTTTACTGTTATTTTTAAGGCTTTCTTGGGCGCAATTTTAAATTGTGTGATGTGTCTTCATAATCTAAAACCTTCATTACTTCAACAACTTCACTTGAGATTATTTAATCTTATTCAAACTTGTAGGACAGGGAATGGCCCTAGATTTTCAAGCTGCACAAATTCCAGTATAGGAAGTTTTATCACATATCAAATCAGATAATACTGCTATGGACCAATTTTTCTAAAATATAATATCTGGTGTAACAATCCTTGTGCAGTAATCTAGTGTTAAGTGCTTCTGAAAGTTGGGTACACCCTTTAGGGACACCCCTTGGTCTTTCAGTGAATTCCAGGGGATCATCAGAAAATGGCCAACAGTGTAATTTCACTACTATTTTACTGACTTGAAGTTTGCATCATGAGAATAAGTAGTGATGACTATTCAGTTTATAGGTTTCACTCTTCATCATGCTGGTATCATGTACAGTATATACAGTTGTGTAATTCTGTACCAAGTCATATCTGACAACAGCAAAAACTCTCCTTAGATAAGACTGCATGGGACAAGATCTTACATCTTATTAAATGGGGTCCATGGTCTGATGTGATTCAGGAGGATCTTAATATATAAAAGTGTTGAAATTCCTCATGTAGGCCATCATATTCCATGCCACTTTCTACATTGACCTGTACTATCATAATCAAAAACAAAATGTTAAACAGTAATAATCACCAACAATCTCAAAAAGGGTAAACAAACTCAGCATAAGCAAAGGTGAACCTAATAATGTGGAATGTGGATTCCAATGTAGTGTTGAATAATTAAACACACAGCAAGAAAACAACTCAGGTTAAGAACTTGTGTATGTTACAACCAATAGGCTGCTTGTGAACATGAACAGCTCCTTCCAAAAGCAAGAAACCTTAGGATCTGTGGTGGTGTGGTGATGACAAATATCTGATGCACAGATACTTGGGAATGATGGTGAGATGATTTTTAAAGCACCCAGGGGAAGTTGGACAATGGGAATAGCAAGAGAAAGTTTCTCTGAGACAGCAGACGTGGTGCTCCAAATAAATAAATAAATAAATAAACCTTAATTACATACAATGCATTTAATGAGAAAAGATCTTTTAAAGTCATCAAAATAAATGCTTCCTCTGGCAAGCCAATGAGAGAAATTGCTGGAGTTCAAAAGATAACTGGGAAGTTCTTGTGGTTTTGTGCGAAACAGCATCACCTTCTGGAGATAAAAAGGAACTTCAGTAAATCAGGATTTTTCTCTGATTCCCTGGTTTCATTCATTAGATAACTTAATCAGACGCTGATTGGATATGTAACGATTATGATGCGTTTTAAGCCCACCCATAAAGCACTGATTCATCAGTCTTTTTAATAGCGCGCGCTTCTGTTTCATTAAACTTTCTGACCAGCAGCCACTGGATGAATCATCAAAAACAAACTAATTTTTTTTCTTCCAATTCAGTAACTTTAAAAGCTCATTCAAAAAACAAACGTCTTGGTCCTATACGGCTGTTTTCAAATTGCTGTATAATAACAGAATCTGCTAATTTAATAGATTAACAAATTTTTTAAAAAGCACAAAATGAAAAATGAGCACATTAGTCACATCATTCCTGTTGTCCAGTCAAAGGCTCTACTTTTCTCCGTTGTCTCTGAAGCTGCCTCATGACCTGAAGTAAGCCTCATCCACACATTTCTAAGGCCCTGCTTAAGCTGTTTGTAGATGTTACCACAACCACACAGCACCCAGGGGCACCCACCCAGCTGAGCCTTGCTGCTCAGATTCAGTGCACACCTTCTATAATTCAGGATACAGTAACTTAAACCTTTTTTTTCTTTTTGCATGCCTAGTTAATTAAGATAATGTCTTACAACCACTATTAAGATTAAATGTTTACACCTCTTACCCATTACCCGAACACATGTTGTGGGAATGTGAATAAGTGAGAGAAAACACCCACAAACAATTAACCTCCTGTGCCATAAGTCAATCCATCCAAATGAGAGGTGCGCTGTAATTTTCAGACTTTCACACCGGAGCCCATAAGAACCCTAGTAATGGGTTGTAGGATGCTGTCTAAACTAGATTTCCCTATAGCAATGACTAGGAATATTATTTATGGTCATAATAAGTAAAAATAAAACATGACAAGGCCACTAAAACTCACTATTGATTACTCATTAACTATAAATTCCCATGCTTGCATGAATATGGTATAATAAAGGATAAATATATATATAGCCCAATAAACTACGATAAGGTTATATACACACAATTGAATAGCCTGCAACAGACACACTATAAATCCCTGTATGGATATTGTAGTAGCGCAGTGTGTCTGGGAAAGAGTATTATGTTTGAATTCCCTTCTCTTCTTATATGCCCATGTTGTGATTTTTGCTCCTCCTACCCTCCATCAGTCACACCTTGCCTCTCTGGGTCCTCCAACGTTTCATGCCTTCTTGTCGCTCCAAAAAAGCCTCGTTGTCTGACTGTGAACTCTCACCCCGCTGGTTGGGAAATGTCACACAGAGGCCCGTGCTGCAGTAGGGGGGCGTAATAGGAGGAAAAATAACAACATTTCACTGCTCTCACTGCATCTTTTATTTGCGTCTCTCCTGTGCAAGTGCCATATGCCACTGTCAGCAGCAGCAGCCGCCGCCGATAATCATTTGCAGTCTCAGTGCTTATTTCGCAGTAGGGCTAATAACAATCCGTGCCAAACATGTGAGTAGCAAATCATCGCTGTCGTTCTCCAGTTACCCGTTAACTGCTATGTGCTCGCGCTATTGTAATCCTCCAAAGCAATGGGGGGAAATGGTCAGTGGATTGTGTTGATGTGCATTTTAGTGTCAGTAGTTTGGTTTCATTGTAGCATCGCTGTGATAAAGTCTGCGCGCTGCAAATTGATTGAGCAAATAAAGCGCTGTCGGCTTCCTCTGGGTTTCTGCGTCGGCTTGGCTAATTGAGCAAAAGGGCTGTGATTTTCTGTTTTAAATAGCCCAGATGGGGAAAAGCCCATACAGTTATTGGCCCGTAATGTATGACAAGTGTATGACTGTGTAATGTAGCCTAGCCCTTTTCGCCTGCTCGCTGTGATTCAAGGTAGCTCTCATTGGTTGACTCCAGCCTGGCATCTCAAGTCAGATCTATAGGCCCAGGTTAGAGAACATATTGCGGCGTTGTTGCTCTACAAATTGTTTGTGTAGCCTGTGTATGGACAGCAGATAGCCCGAATTCAGCAGAAATCAGTCACACGGAAATCACTGATGCTGGTGTGAGCAACAGAAACCAGGATTTATTGTTGCCTGTTTAGTCCCATTTCGATTTGTCACATTTTGCTGTCTATTTAATCTAATCGTGTGTTTTGGACTCCCCACCTAAAGATTTACAGCTATCCTATATGCAGCTGAACTGTGTGCTACTATACTTTATAATGACCTCATTGTACTTTTCAGTATTTGTTTTTATTTATTGTATGACTGTAATTTCCCAACAATATTCCTATAGGGATATGTAGTTTGCTTGCATTTGCAAGTATGGGATAATTGTATTTGTACACATGGGATATTTTATTATTCTAACAAGTAGGAACTACATCCAGCACAGGGACACTCAAATGGTCAGACATTTGACACAGACACAATTTCTAAGTAAATAGGGAGTTGTTTAAAAATGAAGAGGATGTTTCTTTGGAGCTTATTCTAAAAAAAAACTTAAGTGACAATAAGCCATAGGGTTTAAAGCTTTTGAAGGACACCAGCAGGTCACTCAAAGCTTTTTGTTATTATTAATCTAAAAAAATATTTTAAATATGGAGTTGGGAACTCTCAGAATGACCTCCTTTAAAGTCCCCCTTTATTCCTGGCTAAATGAGCAAGATCAATATTTCCTCCAAATTTAGGCTGCAGATTTTGTTTATCTGATAACAGCACCATACACTGGTTGTGTGTAAATTTGAGCGGGCCTCTATGTTTCAGGAGGGAGAAAATCATGCTTCTCTTGAAGATGTCAGTCCATCCAACCAGCCAGCTTGTTACCATGATGCCCAGTATAGGATCCTGGGATTGAGACGTGAATCCCTTTACACTGATGGCCTGGACTGAGTAAGAACAGTTTGTGTGTGTGTATGCATATGTGTCTGTGTTGGTTTGTCTCTGTTGGATATAGTGTGAAGCTCCTCTTGTTATGGATCATAGTTGATGGTGTTTGCTTTACCCCTAACAGGTTTCAGCTGGCCTGCTGAAGCTATGGGGAGCTGTTGGAGCTGTCTGTACAGAGACCCCATCCGAGACAACCATCTCACCAAATTTAAGGTTAATTCCAAAATTACAGCCCCTCATGCATTCATTCACTACTGTCTTGCATCCTGATTATTCACAGCTCGTTTTTGATTCTATAAATTATTTTGTTGTCATACCTCGCTGTCCTTTACAGTATGTCTCAAAGGTTCATATTGTTGATCCATCCTCTTTAGGTTCATTTAGATTACGTATATTTTCCCCCTCTTGCTAGGTAACCAATGTGGATGATGAGGGCAATGAGTTGGGTTCTGGGACCATGGAGCTCACACAGACAGAGCTCATTCTTCACACACGCAAGAGGGATGCCATCCGGTGGCCGTATCTCTGCCTGCGACGCTACGGCTATGACTCCAACCTCTTCTCTTTTGAGAGTGGTCGGCGCTGTCAAACGGGGCAGGGTAAGTAATCTGTTCACCTGTTCCAACAAGTATATGTTGGAAATGAGTTTTGTTTTGTATCTGTTTTATGGCTTACAAATATTAACCGACGCATGTTGTTAATTTTCTCTTCTGTTTAGGAATCTTTGCCTTCAAATGTTCCCGGGCGGAGGAGATCTTCAATCTGCTCCAGGAGCTGATGCAATGTAACAGCATCAATGTAGTAGAGGAGTCAATGATGATGACTCGCAGTGGTCACACACCAGAGATGGACATGCCTCGCACACCACAGACTCCCAACAGTGAGTCATTTTAACACACACACACACACATACACACACCGAGCAACAGGAGAAGCCCTGGTAGCTGTCCATTTGGCAGTGTAGAACTTGGATGCAGCAATACATTCTCAGCAGATTTTGTATGTATACTGCTTCTAAACACAGGTTAAGTTTGGCCAGAGGTGCGTAGCTTTCCAAACATCACCAGGCAGAGTAGATTCCTGACACATCAGCCTGCAGCACAGACAGGAGCCTGGTCCACAGAGCAAACAGGGCTCTTTACAACACACTTTTTGTTCTATGAGACCAAGACTGTGTTTTTGCACCCACACATTTTTATCACTGACACTTACAATTTTTGGCCCCAGTAACAAGTAACAAGAGTTTGTTCGCAAACAGAGACAAATACCATTCCTGAAAAGAACTACAAGCAAAATGACTGTTGTTTGTAATGTCTAACATATTTTCTGAATCCAAAATCAGAAATTTTGTCGCAAAAGCCAACATCGCCTATATGCATTAGTCTACTGTACTTGTGTGATTTTTTTTATAGATATTATGTGGAAAAAAACATGGTTTATAGAAATGAATAGAGTTAAAGATCTTTGTTTATGAACATATTCTTCAAATATAATCTAACAAATAACACTGATTATTTTTAAAAAGTCTTGGAGAATGTTTTGTTACCACGCACACAGTGAACTAGTGACACCCCTGCTGCTAATATTAATGGCATGACCCACCAGAGATGGGTCATGCTTGCAGCCTGCCTTGTGCACGGTATTTTGAAACATGAAAGGAATCAGTCGTCAGAACCAAGATGAAAAGAACTGAAACATTAGGCTCCAGGTAGCAAGATTGCAGGGGGGAGGTAGGACAGTTTGATTCATGTAGTGAATAGCATCTTCCTGTCAAATCATTTGTTTTTCAATCAAAATGTTGGACACAATAGACAGCCTTGATATCAGTCAACGCTGTCACTGTAGCAACTGAAACGACATCAGATCAACTTGTTCATCTCCTCACAGACAGACAGCCACAGTCATTTATTTGGTAGAGAGACCTCCATTCTCCTGTAAACTAAGTTGTGCTGCAGTTGTAGTTACAAAATTTAGGTGAATCTTTTTTTTTTAGCTGGTGATGCATGCATGTTGACAGTGCGAGGTTCAATTTCAAGGTAAAAGACAAAATAATGGAAACACTACATTTATTGTGCAACAGTTGCTTCAGAATACGTTTTTGGAGGGTTTTTTGTCTGAGTTCTGTGTGAGTTACTCTATCAAAGAAAGATATCTCTTTCAAATGTCAAGGATTGGACTCACAGGCACCATTACAAGCCCCAAACCCCATTGAAGATGTACTTATATCATCTGTCCTCAGTTTTGTTAGCAAGAAAGACAGAATTATAATTTGAAAGGAAAATGACCAAAACACCTACAGTCTAAAGAAGATATCTGAGTAATATGAAATGCTTTGAAATGAAAATGCTCATTTTTGCTGGTGTGCCAGTTTAGCTCAAATGAAGCAAAAGGGCAAATACTTCTATGAACTAGAATTTTCCATTATTTTAGTTGGCCTAATGCTCGGATCAAACAAAATGCAGGGCAGCAATATTGAAAATCAAGTGCATTTTGCTTGTTAGCCAATGACCATTGCCATTATTACGATATCACAGAGTATTTTTCAGTCAAGCCAGCTAACACATAAGACTGTATAGTACTGTATATATTACAGTTGAAAGACTATATTGAAGACATATGTTTTTTCTTGAAATGAAGGACCAAAGTCCATAAAATAGTTTTTACCGCACTGAACTCCCTTAGAGCACATTTACTATATTATTTTCTATATTGACACTTTGGGACACAAATGACAAAATAAACGAACTACTGAACTAAATTGTGACTTTTAATTACCGTATTGGCTGTCATGGTAGCACAGTAGTTTGCACTGTCACCTCACAGCAAGAAGGTCCTGGGTTTGAATCCTGGCCCTGGACCTTTTTGTGTGGAGTTTGCATACTCTCCCCATGTTTGTGTGGGCTTGCTCTGGTTTCCTCCCACAGTCCAAACACATGCACATCAGGTGGACTGAAGACTCTAAATTGCCCATAGAAGAGAATGTGTGTGAGTGTGTTTGTCTGTTTGTTAGCCCTGTGATGGATTGGCGACCTGTCCAGGGTGTTGCCCTGCCTCTCGCCCACTGCATGCTGCGATAGGCTCTAGCCCCCTGCAACTCAACTAAGGAATAAGTGGGTATAAATGGATACATAGATGGATACACTCTTCTTCAAACAAGATTTAATGTTTTCACTTCCAAGAGAGGTCACTGATGGGGGTGCCTAGTGGCACAACTTGTAGAACACAAACCATATGCTATTTAGGCACTACTACCTTATTTATACTATATAATCAGTCTACTGTTGGCTATAAATCCTTGTCACAGCAGCCTGGGTTCAAATCTGGCCTGGGCCTTTGCTGCATGTCCTCCCCTCTCTCTGTCCTGTCAGATAAAGAAAATAAAGAAAAAATTGGCAAGAAATAATCCTAAAAGCAAAGAAAGCAAGATCGCTGATGGCTTGATAAATTCTATTTTAGAAAACATAATAACAAGCCCCACTAAGGGCTTCCTCACATCGCACATCCCATATTAACCATGCTGATTAATAACCATTTCTCTGTGTCTCTCTATCGCCACACAAATGTCCTTACAGCTCCAGCATTCCCTGTCCAAGGTTTTCCAAATGGATACCCTGGTTATCCAATCAGAGGTGATTCCTCCCAGCCCTCGCTTGCTGATGATCATGGCCACAGCCTCATGGGCTTGGAAGACCAGGTAAGGGAAGATGCATCAGTTTCCATCTCTCCATCCACATCATTTTCAGCGTTTTGTTCCCTATTTCAGTACCATTTCATAGTGATCACTTCTACACTTTGACTCCCTATTTGTTTTTTGTAACAGGCCCACACCTATGTAAATACTGTTAGTATGGAGGGGGATCTCTCTATGCGTCACTGTGTGCACTCCCTACCTGAGGTGCGGCCCAGCTCTTTCCCTGAAACGGCCCGGGGAGCCATGCCTGTTGGGGGCCAAGGAAATGCACAGTCCAACTTGCGCTGCTGTCCCCTCGAGGAACATAAGGATCCTCAGGTGTTCTTACAGGCATCCTCACAGGAGGTTAAATTCATGCTGGGCCCCACTCCAGCGCAACGCCATCTACTGGAGCGGGAGAGAGAAAGGGAGAGACACGGGCACAATCCTCACAACCTTCAGCCTGTAGAGGGTGCAACAGGCTCGGAGACGGAGGGAGATGAGCCCTCTATGCACATGTGCAACTCTCACTCCTATCACCATTTCCATCACCTCATGCACCGGCATCCAGGCCACGAGCACCAGGAGGCTTGTCAGAGTAGCCAGCTCACCTATGAGAACATCAACGGCCTGAGGAGCGGCCGAAAGCAGAGGCTGAGCCCGAGCAGTGTATCCCAGTCTGTGGGGTCAAGCAGCAGCAGCAGCACTGGGGACAGTCACTCCCACTCCCTCCTCCATTCACACTCCCACGGCCCGTCCTCTCTGCCGCCGCAGGGCTACCCCTGTGAGAGGGGTATGGGCGGAGGTCACCGTCGGACAGCTCTGCTTAACTACGAGAACCTGCCCTCTCTGCCTCCTGTGTGGGAGTACAGCGCTCTGCAGCGGGAAGAAGAGCAAGAGGATGAAGATGACGACCAGGATGAAGAGGAATACGAGGAAGAAGAGGAAGACTTTGACGAGTATGAGTTCTCGGAAGGTCCTGGGACACCCAATGGTTACCACCAGGACAGCAGGGGTATCCACAGAGATGCCCTGCAGAACTACGTCAACACAGAGCAGGTCCAGCCGCCCCGGCTTCGACACGCCTGTCCGCCACACCCCCAGCCATGTCAGTCTGACAGAGGGGGGCGGATATTTAGCTTTGATTTCCGCAGACGATCAGGGGCAGGGGTTGGAGGCTGTGAGCACGGCCATATGCCTCCGTCGCGGCAGCTGAATTACATCCAGGTGGACTTAGAGGGAGAGCCTCCCTGCCAAGCCCTCAGCAGTGGGGGTGCCCAGAGCCAGCCACAGCACCAGCGCCTACCACCCCAAAAATGTGGCCAGCAGGCACCCCGGCGTAGTGAATTCTACGCCGTCATTGACCTAAAGAAGACAGCTGCCATGTCCAACCTGCAGAAAGCTCTGCCCAGGGATGATGGGACTTCCAGAAAGACTCGCCACAACAGCACAGACCTGCCTCTGTAGAAGGTGTTTAGGTGAAGAGGAGCGACGAAGACAGCAAATAAGGAGGTAAATGGAGGGATACAAGTGAGGACGAAAAGCTTGTTTCTACAGGCTCGTCCTCATCTTAGCACACTGGACCCTTCACTGTCATCCATTCATTCGACTGTCGGGCTGACTAATACAGTACAGGTACCTAATTAGAAACTTATTGAAACCTATCTGTGCATATAAAATGAATTGAGGAATCTCTTAAAGGGTTAGGAGAAATTGTCATTTTATTCTGTGTTATTTATTAGATGTGGTGTGAAGCTCTCTTGAGAAATCTGCAGTGGGAACTGCAGCTACTGTTTGCTGGATTTAAGGTTGAACCCTATATATATATATATTTGCTAATATATATGTATATATATATTAGTTGAAATTTGATCTTCAAGCTTAGCTGTGACTTAGAGCAGAGATCCCTGTTTTCAGTGGAAGCAGTCATTGCCATGCTTTTGTCAGCAGGTATTAATTCTTCAATCCATTTTCATTCACAAATATCGTTACTCCAGTCATTTACTTGACCTCCTCTGTTGATAACATTGGCTACACCCATATGGTTTTTGTCTTAATTACTAATACTCTTAATTCAAGAGTCAAAATTATGACTTTTTCTCATTAGAAAGCTGTTGAGCAGTTGTCAGAAAGAAGAACGTTTAATGGTTCCTCTAAGATACTGGCCAATATTCATACCTCATTACAAGCACCTAATTCTACTCTTGTGGCTGGTAGAAGAGACAGACCATTATTTGTTACTATATGCCTACAGAGCATTTTGCACACAATCCTATGGAATTGTACGTTTTATCATGATTTCGGAATAGCTTAGTCCAGTTTTAAGCGTAGGCCAAGACAGAAAAAAAAATTAAATAAATGCAGTCTCATGCATACTCAACAGGGGGCGTTATCCACAAGTTGGAAATTGGTTCAGAGTAGACGCAATTGAAAGATGCCAATAGTAGCACACATGGATTAAACGAGCTTCTGCTCCCTTCTATCCACATGCAACAAATGAAAAAGTAGCATATCATCTTTGATCACACCTTCTACATATCACTGCAGATGTGTAGGAGGTCCATATGGTTTACTAATTACAGATCTATGACTATTGTCACATTGCACTTTTTACCATTGGCCACTGAGATGCTCTTTCTTGCTACTCCCACTCCACTGGAGCCACAGGTTCGACCAGGTAGCTCTACCAGAAGTATGGGGCCAAATATTTCATGGACATTGTTAGTCAGCATTGTAGATAGGATTTATTTAAATGTTTTGAAGCAGACATTGAAAACCTCAAATCGTGGCATTAAGCTATAACCTCACATAAAATGTGCTGATTCTATCATTTTTAATTATCAGGTGATGAAGGTCTATTTAAAGGGTAATAAATCAAGTATGTTGCGAGGTCATGCAGTGAAGATTTTGTGAAGCTATTTAGCAATCTTTTTATTTATATATTTATTTATTTATTTTCATTATTTATTTATTCATACATTTATTCAGTTAATTTGAAATGTGACGATTTTGTTTGAAATGTGATGACCAGCTTTTTGTAATCCAGTCGGTAATATGGAGACCAAAGTTTCACCTCAAATTATCACTGGATACTGGTGTATTACTGTTATAACTGTGCTTAATTATGTTTAAAAAAAAAGAACGACTGTATTTACATTTTAAGTGCCAAAACTTAATTGCTAATTGTATGATAAATAAAATCAAATGTGCCATTACGATCTGTAGAAAACCATAGGGGCAGAAAGACGTAATGTGATAACATGAAGGAGGCTGAAGGTCAGGGTACATACTGTAACAACCTGAATCCATCTTTACCAGGATACGTAGAAATAAAACAACACATTCCACCTCATCTGCATCGACAGCCATTTTGGAGTGAGATATAGGAAAGTAATCTTGTAGTCTGATAATCACAGCTACAGTGGTTCTATGCTGCTACATGTACATATTACCAGTAGCCCATGTAAGCTACTCGTCAAAGTTTAAAAAAATATATATATGTGTTTGACCTATGCCATGTCAGATCTTTTGCTATATTGTTTGCTAATAGGAATAGCTTTGTTGTGTTCTTCTGCGAATCTTATCTCTGAACCGTAGAAATGGAAAAAAAAAACATTTCATTCTCTTGTATTCAGTCAATATTTCATGTTTCAGGCATCATTTTCATCACAAACTGGCTGTCTGGTAGGGGAGGTAAATGAAGCACAGACCCACTGATGCTGTAATCCTCATGTTGGGTGGTCTGAGAAGTGAACATTTCAGATGGTGGAGGTAGGCTAGATGTTCGAGATTTACACATGTATAGGCCATCAATCAAGCGTATGTATTGTGACATTTAGCTGAAGTTGATCTTTTTTTTCCATTGGACCATTCAAAACATGACTATGAGACATAAGTACAAATTCTCAACTACTAATCATTTTATGTGTCAAAAATATAAAATCACGTGTTCAGCACTTAGAGTACATGAGTAATAGGACAGATTAACTTTGGTAGAGTAAATGTAAAACAAAGTTAGTAATTTCTACAAATTTGTCCATGCAACATCTCCAACAAGTTTGTGACCCGTCACGATCACCAGGCTCTTGATGTCTGCCTGTAAGATCCTTTCCTGACTAAAAAGCTTTAAATGCAGCCTCTAGCATTGCGATATCAGGGATGTGGTGATATAGATAGGTCCCAAAACTGTAGCATCTGTTAACGTTATTTGACAAAACACTGACATTACATGAATTTTATTCAGATTACTGATGTGAATTGGCTGCCAATGATGTGACTTGTTTTGTAATAACACAGAAGCCTAAAACCACCCATCGGCAAAAGTTGACAATTTGTAGTTTTGCTTGATAGTCATTCTTCAATGTGAAACTAAAAAAAATGAAAAAAATGTACAACAAAAAGGCCAACATTTAGCTTGTCGTTCTAATACTGACATATTTGACTGTATTTGCACACATATTGTCATGATGCGTTGATGATGAGTGTTTACATTTTGCAATAATGGGTGAATATTGTTTTGTTGATCTAAGTTAAGTTCCAGACCAATGTGTGAAGTGTGAAATTTGAATAGTAATCTTACAGAGCTGTGGGCTTAATGTATTTAATCGCCTGTTCTTCTGTAAATCAGCATTGTCTTATTATTTCAGGTACTATGTTTACGTTTCAAACTTCATGATACAATCTAAGCTATGAAAGTAGAAAATGATTTCCTATTTTCTTGATTGTCAGACACTGTGTATGCTTAAACACACTTTAACAGTGCCATAGGTAACCATTGCCAATATCTAAATTCATTTTATTTGCTATATTAAACTTTTCAAACCAGTGGGGGTGTTTCATACAAGAAACTGCAAGTGGGTAAACTAATTTCTCAGAATATTTTTACATGGGGTTTTATGTTTATTTTTATATATATAATTTCTCCACCAGTCCATGCTAAAGTTGGGTTTATTTCTTTGTTACAACTTAGTAACCTCACCAGCACCTCAATCAGTTAACAGTGTGCAACTACTTAGATGGTGTGCAACTAAGTTCAAATGAAAGTTGTGTAAGTCCCATCTTGTTACTTATTGTGAGTGATTTAACTTTGATGTTATCTCAAACGTTAAATATTTTCATTATTCCAAGACATAAAGCAGACAGGTGTGAAATCAGTGTCCTAGTTAAGCGCTGCTCGTGGCTATAATTTGTTATGCTGGAAGCTTCCAAGAAACTCGTGTCATCAAGTTCCCCGAGCTAAATTTAATGAATGGAGTATTTAACGAAAGGGCTCACGCTACGTCTGCTGCACCAACATAAAAGCATATCTTGAAACCCATCTGAAGAAATTACTCACTGTGCCTTTCATACTCAAACTGAAGAAGCATTTTCACTGCTGTTTATTAAGGCGGCTTGATGAAACAATTACAGCTAATGCACAAACAGTTAAAAGGGGCTTGAAATGGCATGACATTATACTCAATTCTGTGATTCTGTACTTCAGATTTTGGCTTGTTTTTGGGAACTAAATTGAATAACAAGTTATTACTTATAAAGGTTACAAGAGTGAGCAGACCAAGCAAAATCTTAATAATTCATTTTATAATTTAGCAGATGCATTGAAATACCCACAATTCTATGTGACAGAGAAGTTATTAAATATTGGATCTTGATTAGTATGTTCAGTGAATAAGGACCGTAGACTCTTCTTCATGGCAATTTCACAAGGCTGTGTTGTACTCCAGGACTATCTGATTCTCATCAGCTGCCATTTCCTCTCGTAGTGTTTATGATTATGGAAAATTCCACATATTTGTTTGTTTTTTAATTTCCACTTTTGTGTTATTTTTCCAATTTAAAAGTGTTCAAAATACAGAAGAAAATGCCTGGTATATTTGAATCAGAGAGCAAGAATACAGTGTAAGAGCAAAGAAAAAAATATGTCCATGTCACTAATAAATAGTGTATATCCATAATTGTTATTCATCAGTTAATTTAAATAAGGCCAACAATATACAACATGGTCTGCGCCATAGACCTTATCATTATCATTATCCTCACTTTAGGTGACTCTGCACATGATTGCCAAAACATAAACCGCAATACAACAAAGTCTAAATGAGACATTGTAAGACCCAACGTTTCCCCTGTCCACAATATAAAATACATGTTTGTCAAAATATTGAAAATATCTGAATTTGCTTTATCTTTTTTGTTTTTTTTAACTGATTTGTTTTATTTGTCATGAACGTGTAATAACCACTAGAGGGTGTTGTTCGAGCAGTCATCTTTATGTGACAGATTTATGTTTATTTTCCCACGGCTGCATTGGACTGGGTTTGACTCTGATATAAATTAAAACGAATGAGTGCCAAATATCCTTGAGCATGACAAAGTCCAGGAGCCACCAGGAACTCCAGGTGCTCTGACTCACGGAGGGAGACTGCAGTGTCTCACTCCTGGTGTTATGATCTGAATGTATAGCTGAAAGGTTACCATGCTAAATGTTTTACTGAAGGAGGAAAACTTATTGAAGCTGTCTCTCAGTTGCAAATTTGAAAACCAAGTTTCTTCAGATATTTCTTTGTTATGTATCTATTTGTATGTCCATCCATTGCCTATATATGAGTACGCAGTGCAGGTCTTATCATGCTGCCATCAGAGGTGAATATAAAAAGCTAATTTGCTTCATCTGTTAGACTGTAGAGAGAAACATTGCCATTATTGATGATTTCCAGTGAAGATGACTTGTCAGTTGTCTGCACTCCTCTCCACCGCTCTCTGTCCCAAATAGAAAAGGAGCGAGACATTTGGTGAATTTTACCCTGAATCTAATGAAGTATATAACAAGTGGGTTTGTCCAAAATGTATGACTAAATGTAATTCCAACAATAAATTCCAACTATGAAAGTAGTTTACTGCACACTAAAAGGCTTCGGATGCGTTTCCTTACACTCACATCTTTAAAGTCTCTTTAAATCATCAATAAATACACTTGAGTGTACAATGTGTTTTGCCTCCAGGGTTTATCAGGTTTTCTCATTACCAGGAGTTTAAAGTTGAGGCGGTGTTGACAGGGGTCACATGCCTGCTAAGTTCATAACGTGTAAACTTTTTAACATTACAGCATTTACAAGATATTTTTAAGGTATTTCTACAATATTTTTATAAAATATATTAACATAGGCTGTTCAAGAATCAGAACAATACCAATTCTAAGGACACCTTTTTTTAAAAGAGAGAGAGAGAGAAAGAGAGAGAGAGCGAGAGAGAGAAATGAGTCAGATCAACACGGCCCAAACTTTTATCTGTTCATGATCAAACCTGTCAGTCAATCAGCCCTGGGGGTAAAATGTAGTTTCTCCAGATAATTATTGTTGTTCTTAAGAAATGGTCAAGACAGAGTAACAAAACAGGTCTGCTGACTTTCAGTGTGTAGTATTTTTTGGACCTGACACTTGAGACAATTTTACTACGTCACCCTGACGTAGTAAAATTCAGCTGTCGAGTCAATATTCTGAATTGCCTGCCTTTGGCTTTGGTTGAAAATATGTACAATGTGTACTGTCTGTGGCTGAACAAACTGCCAAGGATAAATTACTTTCCAAGTGGACATCAAGTTTTCCATTTTTGCTTAAACCAGATAATTAAATCATGTGATTCATTTGAGAATTGCTTTTGCAGGTGAATATTTACTTCTTTTGAGCATGCACTTGGTGTCTGCCTGTGTGTTAACAGTTTTAATGATTTGATGTACAGAGAGCATGGTCCTTGTTAGATATAGAAATTTTCCAGCAAACTGTAAATATATGCCTTACATAGTTGTCTCGTCTTGTGTTAGTATGTCTGTCTTGTTTTATGGTTACTGGATTATTATTGTATCAAAAGAGGAGCCTCACAAATAAAGCAGAGCTTTTATTGTTTCTTTTCTATTTGGTGTCAGTAATGTAAGTCCCAGGGATCTTATCTAAACTTCCACTCAATAATTCATTTTGTCGTAACAGAACACAAGCAGGTGAACAATGAGTTACGTCATGAAACTTATGCTACAGAATGCATCTGAGCATTGAATTTCTGCCTGAGCACTAAATGAACCATTTGAAACTTGAGCTTGTGAAATTTCCAGTTCCAGGGAGTTTTCACCACAAACATTGCAGCTGCTTTGTTACTGTGTAACAAAGCTGTTAAACCTAATGCCTATATTCTGTATGCACATATGTTATTCTGCAGATAAGATAGACATAGTTTACTCCAGTAGTCCTGAATACCTTTTTCCCAAACAAAGAGCCATTCATTTGTTAGAACAACCAGTCCTTTTCTAACATGAGAAGCCATGAATAGTATCAGTCAGTTATTCAGGCCAGATCTCTATTTGCACGCAGAGATCGCTGTTAGAATCGTTTTATGATTGATATCAGCCTAAAAGTTCCCAATTACCAAATAACTGCAGCTTAATTATAAGCACTCCCATCGTAGAGACGGCTCAGCTGATTTGGTTTAGTTGTTAGCAACTGAGCCAATCTCAATGACCCAAGCTACTCATGTCTCAGTGGAAAAATACAGGAAGTGTACCCTGGAGCTTTGTCAGAAGCCAGTCTGACATTAGTTTGAGTCTGAATGGATGAAATACAGCACGGTCCAGGCAAACAATAGTCAGGCTATAAAAAAGCAAAACAAAACTACTTTTTTGTTTCCTACTCTGGCTCTGCTCATGACATCTTGCCTGTGTAAAGATTGCATGGTGCACCCTGGCTGAGAAGAATACTGATCAGTTGTTGCTGTAAACAACTCTTGGGGGAGGGGGATCTGTGATGGAAGGGTAAGTGCTTTTCTGTGGATTTATTTTATACAGGTTTGGTAAATGCATTTCCTTTAGGCTAATACTCTAACAAGGAAAGCCACAGTTTCTGATAACCAGTTGCTGGCGGAAAACTTTCCATTCCTGATAATCCTGCATGCTTAAGTTGGACAATAAATAAATAAAGCTTACTACCAGTGCCAAATAATGGTCAGCTGAGTAGTTTTAGTTTTGTCTCTGTGCATAACCTGGAGCAGAGAAGGTCTGCCTTTCTTTTCCCTGCTACTGTAGATGCAGTAAGGGGATATTTCAGGTCAGTTTTCATTTTATTTGCATTTTATCTAATGACCAGTGTGCTTTTTTGAAATGACAAGGGAATTCCCTAAAGGAAACAGCCATGAAGCACCAAGCCAAGACAACAGTCTGGTGAAGAAGGGGCAGCTGTTGTTGGACCGTGGCCAGTGGGCTAACAAGCTGGAGTTCCTGCTAGCTGTGGCAGGAACTTTGGTTGGACTAGGAAATCTCTGGAGGTTCCCTTATCTGTGTTACAAAAATGGAGGAGGTAAGTAAGACTCCCAGAGACCACAGGAATCATACATAGGCTTTTACATCTACTGCTCTCTTCAAGGTCAAATGCCTGCCATTACCCCTCCTATAATGTCAACAAATGTGAAAAAACGACCATGAAAGACACACAAATGATAAGGAAGTTGCTCAATCGTTGCACAGAGCTACTGTTTTCAATATTAGTATTACTATTAGTAATAGTGTTCAAAAATGTTTAAAACATGTTTTTTTTATAATCATTAACTTAAAAAAAAAAATTAAAGCATTGTAAATTTGTTCTTTTAAAATTTTAATTATATTTATGACCACCCAAGTCATTGTGCAATGATATTATGTAAGTGATTATTTTTAAGAGGACAATCTTTGATTTGAGGAATCAAATGTTTTGGTCCACCTCTGTAGGATTGTCAAGATGGTCTGAGGTGTTGCCATGCTAAAGCATAATACCAAAAAATACTTATCTGTCCTTCTCTATTTAAAAACAATAAAATGTGAACTTGACCCTACAGTGCATTCACTGTAGACAATACATCTGTGATTTTTTTTAATTGTTTTCAAATTTGATTCCATGCCTCCACTTTCCACTTTCATTTTCCTAGTCAGTGAATATACAGATATCCCTTAAGATAGTACAGTGCTAGAGTACTCTAGAGTACTGTTATACCTAATTCAGTGACATAATGAAGATTTTTATACTATATGACTTGAGCCCAAAACAAATTAATATCTATCACTGTAGAACTCATACATACAGTAGACATGTAGATAAATCAACTTCAAGCAAGCCGTCTGAACATGCACAAGTCATACTATATTTTGCTTTTACCATTATGATTGACCGTTAATTATTTTTTGTGATAAAACTCTTGCACTGTGCAGGTTGCTGCACTTCTTAACAGCCTCTTTTATTAAAGGGATCACTCTCTTTGATTTCTGGGCTTCCCATAACCCAAAATGATGAGTGAACATGAAAGAGCATGAAAGTGGTCTATAGAATGAAAGTGCCTAAAGCAGAAACATGCTATTAACATGCCTGATTATATTACATTTTAAGAATCTCTTATATCAACAAGACACCTTGACACCTGGTTATATTTTATTTGACACTGCAATGTTTTGATCATTGTGCAATCATCTCCCACTGAAGAAGCTGTGAGAAATGTTAGTATGTTTGGCACCTAAAGGGATGTTATTCACAGGTGCATTTCTGGTTCCATATGTCCTGTTTCTGCTCTCTTGTGGAATTCCAATGTTCCTCCTGGAGACTGCCATGGGGCAGTACACGTCTCAGGGCTGTATCACCTGCTGGAGACACTTCTGCCCCTTGTTTGAAGGTCAGTGCCTTACCAAAAAATTTTAAAATTGCTTAGTTCCTGGATACATAGATGTACAGATGTATATCAGTGTAGCTGAAAAAGACACTTTTCCTTATACTCAGTTGTTGTTGTTGTTGTTTTTTTTTCAGAATAGTCACTAAGACTGCATGTTAAATAAGTAGCAGATATGTAAAGGGAGTGTGAGATGACTTCGTGGGCTCAGCTTCAAATGTTTGTGATTGCTGTTGCACATGTTTGTGACATCTGACTTAAAATCACAACAAAAAATTTTGGACCCCAGTGAAATAGCAGTAAGATGGGGGCAGTAGGCTGTAATGACGACTGTCAGATATAATGATGGCTTACTCTCAGATTTATAGGTAGGGCCCTTAACCATAAATATTAACTGTTTTGACTGAGTTTTTAATAGAAGTGCAAACACTGTTATCATGGTCTCACAAGTGCACTAGTGCTTTACTCACTTGGGTAGAATGCATATTAAGCCATCTAAAATAATAACAATAATAATAATAATAATAATAATAACAATATCAATAATGATGACGACGAATTTGATAATAATAATAATAATAATAACCACAAGCTTTATTTATAGAGTACATTTCATGCAAAGGATGTAGCTCAAAGTGCTTTACAATAAAAGAAGGAATAAAGTGCTAAATGTTAAGATACGACGACATAAGTCACACAAATTAAAAAAAAGGACAAATGCAAATAGAAATGACAGTAAAAATTAGCAATAAAAATCAATGAAAAGATTAGGACTACTTTTGGGACTACTTCCTTTCTGTAGTGCTACTAAATGATATACCTTGATATGAATCAGAGAGCAAATAAAATACCAAAGCATGTCACCTAACCAAATAACTAACTTAACAACAAATGAACACACATATTCACACACACACACACACACCCCTCTTACTGAGAGTGCACCTTGAGCATTAATAATAATTAACTAGAGTGCAGACTTCCGCCAAGGAGGCAGATGACATATTGTGACAGGTGCATGGTCACGCTTGTGTTTGTCCTTATTGCATTTTTTGGGTTACTGGTGTGAAAAGTTAATCAACCCTTGGCCAATGTTTCTATAATGTTTTATATAAATCATTCATTCCTCTTTTTTTTTTTTTTTTTTTTTAAGATATCTTTGTCACAAACAGACAAGTCACACCCACAGCCACGCCCCTTCTTACCAATTGGCATGAAAAATGAATCAGCCCTTCCTTGGCTCATGATCCATCTTTCCACAAAGTTATTAACTGCTCCACCAGCCCATTTTATAAGCAGATGGGACCCGCTGGTCCAAACTGATTTAATATCCAACACTATGTACATTTCTCAGTGTATTCAAGACATAAATGATGTGCCTTGTTTGGACAAAACCCTCTTTTCTGGTTTGGATTCAGATATAAACGCTGATATGCCACAGCACCTGATTTCTAACAATAAAAGGGACCTTAATTAAAACAAGAGGGCATTAGGCACTTTTGGGTTGGCTTGGGGGTCTAGTTGACATTTGCAAAACAGCCATGCACCACCCACTTCCATCTATATCAACACCTGGCCTAAAGCAGGCCATGAGCTGGTCCAGTATCTTGTCCTATCCAAGGTGGCCAGCCATCAGGTTATGATGAGTGCCTGGAAAAGCATTTCCCAGTAGTGTTTAGAAATTCAGTAACTTTCTCAAGTATTTTTGCATCATGACTCACTCTGTATGATCTCTTATCAAATAAAAATGAGTGTGTATAATAGAGTGGAAGATGGTAAGAGAGGGGAGTATGGTGAGGTCTAGGTGTGGGGAGAGTGGGAGCAGGGAAGAAAGGATGAGATCAGTGCCACCAGCAAGGGACTTGTGTGGGCCTAAATGTCCCCTATAAGGGCTGTGGGCATCCCTCTACTATTGGCTTGAGGGAGAGATGGTTTTCTGCCAGTGCCACAGCTGCGGCCAGAAGATAAGTCACACTGGATCGAGTCTGCTATCACTTGCCTGTGTCAAGGAGCTGCTGCACATAGGGCAGGGTGGCTGGCAAGCTCTTCAGTGATTCCTCGGAAGTTGTGCCTTTTTCATGAGCTGGTAATTATTCCAGGAGAGTGCCAGCAGATGGTGGGCTGCCAGCTGCACCTCACTGTTAAGCAGGGCAAGCAGACATACAGCACACTCTTCATTTCTAGTTAATTGGACATATCTTGGTAAACAATTGCTCATTACTGCTAGAATTTAATTGAATTATCTAGTTTGACATAGGTTTGCCATGCTGTGCGCTGTCCCAAAACAACTAGTGGGGAGTGGAACTGGATGATACCCTCTGTTAACAAAGGTTCATGGATGCAGACTACCTGCCACTAGCCTACCCCTTGAATATATGCAGACAATAATAAAATAAGAATGCACAGTTTATTTCATATGTCCATTCTTTTGTAGGTGTGTAGGTGACGAGTGAAAATAAAATCAGTCAATACAGGCAATTTTAGGGCTCATCACCCAGCAGCAACAATGGGAGTTTTTCAGCTGCAAATCTGTAGCAAAAGTAGAAATTGAAGTTTAGAAGGGAGAATTAGTGTAAACAAAAAAGCTGCCAAACAAACAGCCTGAGACATTCATTCATTAAATCATAATTCTTCAAATAAATCTTCATCCCACATTTTACAAATTTATTTGTGTCCTCCAGAGTGGTGAGTGTGAGTTTAGGGAGTGAGCAGACGCATTTGCAGTTGAGCCAGAGAGAAGGAGAGATGTCACATTACTAATATGCCAATGGTAACATTGTTTTCCCGCATGTACTAGTCAAAGAGCTTTGATGCTGGTCTGTGTGTCAGTATGTGTGTTAGTATGGATTGTTAATCGCAACATTGCATTGCAACCCTGCTGTATTTGTTCTGGCGCTGGCCCTGCTGCTGATCCAGGATAGCTTTGGTGTTATCTGCTGGTGACTTCTGCAGGGTGTGCTGGTTAAAGGCACACAGAGGCCAGCAGGGGGACATCCTCTAGCCTGGTGTTACCAGACCATATCTCATATGCAAGTTCAAATGTGAAACATGAACTCACCAGATTTTCATGTAGTATCTATAGGCTAGAGATCCTCTGGGGGCAAGTGATGATTGGAAACAGCAGGCTCCAGAGAGCCTCGTCCTCAGCCTGGGTGTGCAAAGTTTCACACGCTGCATGGTGGTATGCTGCTGCTGCATGGCGAACTGGCTCTCCTGTATGCAGGCAGGCGATACAGCATTTGTGCCTGAGGGAGTTTTTATTGCCTCTGTGCTGTCTAAGTCACAGCACCACTGTAAAAATGTTTGGTCTTATCAAAAAACAAGCAAGTTCTCCTGTTCTTGTGACTATGTTGTGTTCCTTGTGGCTTTTTGTGTTGGTTGAATTGTTTGTTGTTCTTGTGTGTATACAGGCTGTGGAAACATATTTCCTCTAAGGAGGACAATAAATTATCTATCTATCTATCTATCTATCTATCTATCTATCTATCTATCTATCTATCTATCTATCTATCTATCTATCTCAGCATGCACCCATGGTGTATTGCTCAGTGGTTTTACATGGACAATTGTAATTGGACTAAAGTCTTCAGCTTGATTAGGCCAAAGAGAAGGACTTAGATAAGGATTTAATTGGACTATATTGTTGTTCCAGTATACATGACTCAGTCAAAGAAACGATTTACTGATGGAAGTAGCCTATGTCAGCGTCTGACGAAGAAGAAGAAGAAGAAGAAGAAGAAGAAGAAGAAGAAGAAAAACAAGACCTTCTGGTCGAGCTTTTGTGTCACATAGTGGAACAAAACACTATGTAGCTAAGATGCCATGGTAAACGTAAGAGTTAACCCTTGTAACCAAACACCGCAGTGTTCAAAGTGGTGCTATGCAAACTATCCTCCTCTGGTCATTTCAGTTTTCACCCAGGCCAAATCTGTTCTGTTGATGAATGCCTTTGGTCCAGTGAAGTATGCCCTCTAACCATCTTTGTGAGCTTTTACACAATTGGCATCTTTGGCATCTTTGGCATCTCTGGCCTCTTTCTCAATCTTTGTTAAGTCCTCACCAAAATGCTTTTTCTCTTTCAGAAACATACCATTCTTTTGATTCCTACAGATGAAGTTGCTCACAGAACAAAGAGTGAAGAGAATCATGAGAGTCTATGATACTGCTCATAGGGCCCTTAGCCTTAGACCAGGGCTTGAACAGGCCTACGCTGCAGAGGAACACAAGGCATGGCAGTTAACCTAGGGCAGAAAAGACACAAATTTGATATAAAGAAAAAAATTTAATATTTAAGAACTTTATATGATATGTAAGGAGTTTTTACTCACTATCTTAAAAGGGCACTTGTACACCTTCAGCAAAAAGGCCATGAGTAAGGGCAGTCCCCCACCACCCCTCTGTGCACGCCCCTTGTTTCCGGTGTGGTGCCCCCCTTAGGTCAATAATTGTAAGTTTGAAAATGACAATGGCAATGAAACGCATCCCTCCTCAAAAGGTTCACCAAAATTTAATTATCAGTGTACTTTTGAAAATGCAGGACAGAACAATGGCACACTTCACTCCCTGAAGTTTCATCAATGTCTGATCATTGGTATCAAAGTCCGTCTGAGTTCACTAACCTTACCCCCTTTTGTGTTGCGGTGCAATTTTGCCAATCTTTTTCAACACTTTGATCACACTGTCTGTCTCCTCAGGAATTGGTTATGCCACCCAGGTAGTGATTGCATATGCAGCGGTGTCATACATCGTCATCCAGGCATGGGCCTTCTTCTATCTCTTCTCCTCCTTCAGCGCTGAGGTTCCATGGGCGAGCTGCAGGAACGCCTGGAACACAGGTGGGCATAAAGTCATGGATGTAAACACGGTCAATGTGTGTGACAAAAGTCAGTTTTCACTGATTATTCATCTAGTTGAATGACTGAACTGAATTTTGAAAGGCTGTAGTAGAGTACTTGGATTCGACTGGATGGCTACATTGACACCACAACTTACAGGATACTCAGAAATTCCAGGGATCTTTTTTTTTTTATATTTCTAGCCTGTGTTATCTTTTCATAACAGTCCTGTGGAGCACAGCAGATATACAGCTAAAGATGACTGAAACTGCCACAGGGGTGTCATACTAGGATCTCCTAAACTAAAACTGTTTATTTTGTCAGTTAGCTGCGGTTGCTGTGTTGAACACTGTGTTCACTGTGGTCAGATGCCATCCTTAATAGCCTTATTTATTTTCATTGTTGGAATTTAAGACTCCAGATGGACTGGACACATTTTGGGAACATGCTTAAAGGAATACTCCAATGTTTTTGGCAATATCCCCTTTTGCTGACTTACCCAGAGTGAGACAAGATGTTCGAAATCCAAGACGTGTATTTCAAACATACATGATCCACTGTGTAAATAAGACAGCTTCGGAGTTGCTGTAAGGTTTATTTTTTCACTTTGATGGAGCTAGACCAGCTGACCCCTGTAGACTTCAAGTCTTTATGCTAACCAAACACAAAATGTTAACCATCGGAACTGAAACAGTGGACGGACAGAGGTGAAAATGGTATCAAACATCTTGTCTCAGTCTGGGTAAGTCAGCAAAAGGGGATATTGCCCAAAACGTTGGAGTATTTCTTTAAGTGTCCCCAAAATCTCCAATTTGTCCAAAAGTATTCAAAATCTTTGACTGTTTTATAGTTGATGAGTATAAAGAGCTACAGCTCCCCCTTTAAAGACAGACCATGAAATACTATCTTTTCAGTTAAACTAACCCCTTACCTGTGTTTTCTCTTAGATGCTTGTGTTGAATTTGATAAAAGGAATGCGTCATCCAATTTGACAGCACTTGTAAATGCAACATCACCAGCAACAGAGTTCTGGGAGTAAGTTCAATTTACACTCTTCTTTTATGGTTTACACATAAGATAACATTCGTAAAGTGTGCTTGTGCAAGTGGCAGGCCAAAGGCAAACATTTTTATAGCAAAATAAGTCACCACACCTTACACAAGTCACAATGAAAGACCTGTTGTGTGTCCTCACATAAGAGTCATCTAACATTATGACACCTTCACATTATGAAAGTCAGTGCAGTGCTGTTTCTTTGGGATTGATGTGCGCTGATATGTTTGTCAGTTCATTGTACTGAACTGACAATCACAGACTGATTTGGTTATCCATTAATTGTCACTGAGGCCACTGTACAAATCAAAATGGAAGAGCAGCAGACCAAAATATGCAAACATGGGGCTGAAAAACTAAGTGAAAAAGTAAAATTAAATAAAATAAAATAAGTCCTCTGAAGCAGACATGACCAAATGTCACAAAATGATTCATTTATTTAGCAGCACTAGAACTATTGTAAGCGCAACAAGGGTCAGTTCTGCTAACATTAATGTGCAGTAGCAAACTGTTGCCATTTATCCAAACTATTTCTCTCTTTATTTATTTATTTATTTATTTATTTATCCCAGTCCCAGTATGCCCCTTAACTATTTTTTTCAGTTCTTCAAAATAAATTGTGGACTGAATTCGTACAGACTTCATACTTTTAACCTTTCAAGATTTTACTGTCACTCTGAAGACAGACTATGATATGTGATATGTGTCTCTTTCCAGGAGACGAGTACTGGGTATATCTCAAGGAATTGAGCAAATTGGTAGCCTGCGGTGGGAGTTGGCCTTATGTCTCTTACTGGCTTGGATTCTGTGCTACTTCTGTGTGTGGAAGGGAGTACGATCTACTGGAAAGGTAGAATGTTTGTTTTAGGAGAAGATGGAGAGTGCGTGTGTGTGTGTGTGTGTGTGTGTGTGTGTGTGTGTTCATTTTATTCCAGTATATCTATGTGGGGGAAATACCAAATGATGGCATTCTGGGTATTATATTCACTGGTTCAAGAACTGCACTTGTCAGCTGAAGGTCAAACTGTAGAGGGTGAAAAGGTTGCTAGTTTTCGTAGTATCTTTTGGATTAGATGCAAACAAGAACCAACTTCTCACTGCTTAGACCATCAGTCCCAGCAGTTCAATTTAAGTCAATCTGTGTATTGCAACTGTGGCTTATTTCAACAGCAAGAGGTCTGTTTATGTTTTCTTCTACCATGGTCTGAGGGACTACTCACTTCTAATTGGCTGGAGAGTGTGGGTTAAAACCATGTGATGCTCAATTTTAATTACTGCTCCTAATTGATACATTGGCAATACAGTTTTGAACCAACTTATGTAACTATAGCAATAAATTGTAACTTAAGCGTAAGAGGGCAACAAGACAGGCAGTTTGTATCTGTGAAAAACGGACTGAGCCGATGTGTAGTACATTGTGAGCCCAGCTATTTTTCTGTCTGGCCGCTGCCTTAAGCAGAATTACATTAGCCTACACTAGCCATAAGCTGCCATCCTGTGCTGCATTTTTAAAACAATGATTATCACTGATAAAATACCAGTTATTTTCCAGCAATTACCTTTGGCCTAATGTTAATGCCAACACTGAGCTAGCCATGTAGATTCGTGCTGTATTTAATATACATTGGCAAATACACAATGTCTACAATGCCATGTCTCACAGCAGGCATTTCCAGTTCAAGGATGTCTGACCTGTATCAAAATAGTGCAAGCAGAAATGTTCTATTTACAGAGCATATTTGTCCCTAAATTGGCTCATTATCTGTCCCCATTTTCTATTGAAGCCAAGTGGCCATGGAATAAGCAGGTTAATCCAAGATGGTGTGTGTGAAAGGGTTTTAAAGCACAATGTGGAGGCAAAGAACCACGTGATGTGAGAGCATTAAAACCTTTCAATTCACACCTCATCTTAGATTATCTCTTACATAACTAATATGTTAAAATTTAGATATGGGGTAAATATGTAATAAAATCATTAACACTGTTCATTAGGGCTCATCTGCGTTTCTTTCCCTGAAAGTTGCCTGTAAGGCAGCTTCATAACCCTAGGGTGAGGGTGCAGAAAGCACATTAGAGGCATCAAAAAAAAAACAAAAAAAAAAACGATGAAGGATTTCCCTATTGTTATGTGAGTAAGACTGAAATGACTAACAGTGTATAAGTCTGATATGGAGTGATAAAAAGCCATTTGTGAGAAGCTCTACATGGAGCCACAGCAAGGCAGCTGAGGCCGCCTCTCCTGAACTGACAGTGCTATCAGTCTTAGTTTTACCATGCCTGGCTATGTTTGATGTCTGATATAGCAACAATCTACAGCTGTGTCAAGTAGAAATTTTAGGGGCGATTTTGCTATTTTACCTCTAAAATGACTAAAAGCTGGGAGCAGGGAGTAATAATTTTATGCTACATTATGATATTTTGTTGCCCACATTGTTTTTTTTCTAATTTTTGTACAATGTAACAGCTATAAAACGATGAGGCATTTTTATTGCTATTAAATTTCAGGTTCCAAAACCAACAACAGTATTGTCAACACACAGCCTTGACAGCAAATAGCTTAAAATTGACTATTAAATCACTGTCTTTTCCTCTTGATAGGTAGTTTACTTTACAGCCACCTTTCCCTATTTGATGTTGGTGGTTCTTTTGGCCCGAGGGCTGACTTTACCAGGAGCGATGAATGGCTTAGCTTTCTACCTGTATCCTGACCCAACAAGGTTGGTCGACCCTCAAGTAAGTAATGAAGCACTAAGTCAAACATTCAGCATGAACATAAAGAAAATCTGCCATCTCACTATCCTCATACCACAAGCCCACTATACTAAATTATACCCTAATGGGACAATTTACACCTTTGGGACTGTCTCCACTCAGTTTCATTGTTTTTACGTCTACTTATAGGTGTGGATGGATGCAGGTGCACAGGTGCTTTTCTCTTTCGGCATTTGTCAGGGGAGTTTGACTGCTCTGGGCAGCTACAATCAGTATAACAATGACTGCTATAAGTAAGTCTTCTGTTTCTTGTCTGTATTCTTTTTAAATTCATTTCTTCATCAAAACATACACAACTCCAACCCCCTCTCTCTGTCATTTGTTCATTCATTCATTCATGAATATATACATGTACATATATGGCCTTATTACATACATGTGGAATTTGCTTCAAAATTCATGTTGTTGAATCAAGAATTTTTATGTACTGCATGTTTTGAGTTTGTCATTCAGGGGTTTCAGAGAAAGATTTTTTATGGCTCTATCTCATCCTCCACATGTGTATATGATTATTTGTACTCATGCATTTTATTCATCCGTAATTGGTATGAAGCACTTTATAGCGTTACAGTGACTTTTACAGTTATAAACAATACAAAAGTTATAAAGTTCATGTGACAATGACAGTTAGGTTTTGAGAGTTAGGTTTTAACCATTGTTTTTTCTATGCTCTGTCACTTCTTCTCATTTCAGTAGTTAAATAAATTAATTCCATTGGTTTTCAGATAGACCAAGTAAATAAGTATCTAAATATTTTTATTCCAGGGACACTTTTGTTCTTTGTTTGGTGAATGGCGGGTCCAGCTTTGTAGCAGGGTTTGCAATCTTTTCTGTTTTGGGCTTTATGTCCTATGAACAAGGACTACCGATATCTGAAGTGGCTGCCTCTGGTAAGAATACCTCTGTACCACATATGACATATACAGTCAGTGACCACATTGTTATGTACACTTCTCTGTTTCCACAAACAGCTTGTTCCTCCAGACAGTGAGTCATGTGTAAATAAAGCATACGTATAAAGCACACAGACAGGAACAAGAGGTACAGCTTATATTTGACACAGTGATATGGCCGACCTCTTTGGATTTTCACACCACAGTGTTTATAGTTTACTGAGAACAGTGTGCCAATCAAAAAACATCCAGTCAACTGCAGTCCTGAGGGCAACAATATACCTTTTCATGAGAGAGCACAGCTAACAGGCAGGCGACAAGTACAAACAACTCAGCGCAATGGTGGTGTGTTGGGGACATCTCAATAAGCACAACTTGTCAAATGTTGAAATAAATGGGAAACAAGCCAGAGGAGACTGTGCCACGGTTTCACTCATGTCAGCTACAAACAAAAGATTATGGTAAAGTGGGCAAAGGATCACCACAATTGGATGAGTGAAGAGTGGAAATGTGCCAGTCAGTCTGACAAATTCTAATTCCTATTGAGAAGCGATGATAGCAGGGTCAGAATTTGGCATAAACAACAAGAATTTATGGAATCCTGAATGACGTCAGCAGGGCAGGCTGGTGGTGATGATGGAGTGGTGTTGCAAATGTTTTCCTCGCACACCTTAAGCCCTAAATCTTGATATTGTTGCTCAGCAGCTGAATCTCTTTATGACAAGTGACTTTTGCAACCCACAGATTTCAAACCAGTAGTACACAGGTCGGATGAGTTATAGCAGGATATTCACAACATTTCCGCATCTTGTTAAAAGGCAATGAAACCTTAAATCTTTCATGGCAGAAAAGCATTGTTGCACTGACCTCTAGGGGTGTAAAACTTGAACTCTGTTGCATTTCTAACCACAGCTAATATCACTGTTGGGTGTGGCTGTAACTCTGCTCTGTTCAAGAGTTAAAAAAAAATCTAGACTGTACACCTAGAGTGTAAATGTCCCGTTCCTCCCTGCATGCTACCATCTGGGTCAGATGCTATTCTTCTACAGATTCTGTGGCCGCTCTCTTGTGTAAACTGCCACCTAATGGTGGAGTTAATATCATCATTAAGCTTATTATTTTTGCCACTGTGTGGCAGAATCGGTCAGTTCAATTCAGTGCTCAGTGATCGACAACCATTTAATCTCAGTGAGGAAGAAGCAGTGCTGTCTTCTGACCACACCCGAAAGTGATGTGCATAACGTAGCTGGAAATGTACAATTATATCACTGCAGCTGGGCAAAAATTCAACCACTAGATGTCAGCAAAATGTAGATTTCTGCCTGGGTTTTATACCCCTTTAAATCCATGTTTCAAGGAAATCAAGGTTTTCTGCAGGCAAAAGGCAGGCCCCACCCAGTAAAAGCTGGAATAAAGTGACCATGTTTCAGTACATATTTACAGTCTTCTCCTAAATACCTTTATCCAAGTTGTATTCTTAAAAATATATGCCTCTGGGTGAAAGGTGACATTAAATGACTAAATGTGTGCGTCATTACAGGGCCTGGCTTGGCATTTATTGCCTATCCCCGAGCAGTAGCTATGATGCCTTTACCTCAGCTATGGGCTATATGCTTCTTCATCATGGTTATCTTGCTGGGTGCAGATACACAGGTGAGGTCACAATGCTTTACATTAAACCAATGACAGTCCCCAAATTAACTCTGTATTATCCTGGTTGTAAATTAATGTTCAGTATCAAGAGGTTGAGTTTACTCTTGGTCAATGGTCCCTAACAGTCCCTAATGGTTTCTAACAGTTTGTAAGTCTGGAATGCCTGATGACTTCAGTGACAGACATGTTCCCGACTGTTTTTCGAAGAGGTTACCGTCGAGAGTTGCTTCTGCTTTGTCTCTGTTCTGTTTGCTTCTTTCTCGGCCTCCTCCTTGTCACAGAGGTAAAAGCTTTAATTTGTTCCTTCCATTATTATTCATGCATTAGTTGTATGTACAAAGATATTCAAAGTCAACCTATTTAATATTCAAAAATATCTCTGAGATTTGCTCAAAATTGTTACTGCATTATCTGTTACTTTGCACCTGCACTGTAGTGTGTGTAGCATGATGAATCCTGACTAGTGTGTTGTTTATTTTGAATATCTGTAATCCCTCTCTCTTTGTGCAGGGGGGCTTGTATTTTCTTCAACTTTTTGACCATTACGTTTGTAGTGGCAACAATCTTCTCCTTCTTTCGGTTTGTCAGTCGATAGCAATTGGTTGGATATATGGTGAGTCAGTACAGTTATCTTAAATTCAAATGTATGACAATTATTTCATGCACATTACACTTATAAAATTATCACCTCACTCTCCAATTTTTATTTGTTTGTTTTTTCAAGTGGTCCATAAAATAATTGAGCAGGGCATTTAAAGGATAATTCTTGCTTTTTTTCATGCGACATTCAGATGGCTCTATGGTGTGATAGTAGCCTAAAAACAAGTTTACTTGGTGTTCATTACAAACTCATTCATACTGATCAAGGTTTATAATTACAGGCTAGTCAAATGTATATGTGCCATGATAATAGTGTGTTTAGTTTATGACTGGTAAAATACATTGCCAATGGACTTCATTGAATCTCATAATATAAAGGGAAAATACCCCTTCTTTAATAATAGAGAATAAACCCAATTAAACTTTTGGAAACCCGAGCATTTGACTTTATGATGAAATGGTGGATTGCACCCATGTGCTAGGATAGTTTGCACAACCTCTGCAGACAACTCTGCATGCATCAGTCTGTCCCTTTCAGAAGTCGATCTGATAAGTTGGCCCATAGTTGGCATTGGTCCTACTGCTTCTCCATCCATGTGAGTGCTCCCCAACAAGGAACCGTCCACTGCAACACTGCCAGCTTTTGAGTCATATCTGTATACCACAGGGCTGTTGTGCTACTAGAATGAGTATCAGCTTCTCCTGTCTTATTCTTGTCAGAAAGGGAAAGATGAGATGGACAGGAATGGGGGGAAATATAGCACCTTCCTTGGCTACCATGTGTGATTAAGCCCATGCAGCCCTAAAGAAGGACATTCTGTTGCCTTGTGGTAACAAGATCCGCCTAGGTTAGGTCTGCTCCACATATTTTTGGCAACAGTCACCAGGTACCATTTGTGCCACCTCGAATCCAAATGCAACCTGATAAACTGCTTCTGCAGGTGTCCTATTGGAAGCAGTTCAGTGGAACCACAGAGTGCATTGGCAACATGAAGCTGAAGTAAACAAACTGTTAACAACCACCTGTCTGCATGTGTTGGATTGTCTCTCTGACATAACACTTACCTGTCTGAATTTTGCCAGACTGCTGTAGCTCAGGGCATGGCTGAGTTCAGCTGCACTCCCCGATATAAAGCCTTTTGGCTCAGCTGGGTTGCACTCTTCTTCCAATTGCAAAACCTGACCTGGTTTGGTACTGTACCAATTGGACTGTGTGCAAAATGGCCCAGCAGTTTGAGAGCTGTGTCCACGTTTTGAAAAAACGCACAGTGCCAGGGAATAGCCAGATGGAATCATTTTGTATGCTATCCATTGAAATACAAAACACATACTTGCTGCACCCAAATGATGCATCAGATCTTTCAGATCTATTGGGCTGAACCACTTTACCTGCTGAACCAATTCCTACAGCCTCATCAGTATAGGCATGGAACTACAGAAATATCTTATCCCTGTCTGAATCTGGTGTGAAGCAATGGTTATGTTCTCTTGCAGGGGCATGTTCTGATGTTGTTGTATGATGTAATCTCGGTCTGGGAGCATATTACAGAAACTTCCTATCTTAAATTTAAAGTTGAGATAGGAAACGTTTAACCCGTTGTCTAGACTGCAAGCGCCACGCCAGCATCGTGCTGGCAAGGCGACAGCGTTCACACCTCACTGGAGCGACGGTCTATACCGGTTCTGTTTGTTTGCAGCGTGTATTTCAGTAGGCTATGTAAATCTGAGCAGCCAGGCTTTGTGTAGTGTGCAGTTTTCCTTTGATATGTGTGAGTATTCCTGATCTATTTTTCCATCAACACTGATGCATATGATTGACTATTTACACTGAACCTGCCGGCGAAGTATTTTCAAATTTTGACCAATATTATAAAGCTTACGGCAATATAGAACCGACAGCTCCCAAAACATGAGTGTAGACAGTTTGAAATAACAAAAGCCTAGGTTGCAAAATGTGAATAAATGATTCAATTCAGTGCCTTTTAATTGGCCATCGCCTCGCGTTTACGTGCGTATAGTCGAAAAAGTAGACTTGAAGCATAAATAAACGCTTCGGGTTGCGGTTGCGCCCGTGAGACGCAGCTAAGATGCGAGCTAAGATGCAATTTCATATTACAGAAGCAATACCTAACTAACTTTAGGAATCCTATTTTATCTTACTAAATCCTATCTTATGTCAGATTAGGAAATCCTAAATAGCTACTCAATCTAACATTCGGTTATCAACTTTTATGTCTGTTACCTAGCAACTGACGCTGCTATTCTCATCCAGCAGAGCTAAACGTTACTGTGTAACCGTTGGTTTTTATCAAAGAAAATTTTGATTAACTAACCTAATACTCTCTCCCAACCAACAGAAACTACAAATTTAAGAATATCACACCAAGTGAGCTGCTCACTTAACTGCAGGATCATATCCCGGGGAGCCTGTATCGTTTTGTCAAGTGGATCTGTCAAGAGCCTTTCGGCAAATGAGTTATGCCTGATGACATTGTGTTAGTTTTGTAAAAGCAATAAAATCGCCGCCATACGGATTAAAGTTAGCTAACACTACCAGGTTTAAACCCATTAGGACAGCTAAATGATTGTTCTAAAGTTAAGGTATCTTTTTTAAGATTTGGGGAAGTTAGGATGTTTGTGTAATACATTTTTCCTAGCTTAAGTTAGGATAGGAACAATGACTCAGGAACTGTTCATCTGTAGTGACTATTTTTCCTAAATCAGGTCCTACCTCTAATTACCATGGTTACCAGACAGTTAAAATAGGATTTGCAAGTTGGGAAGTTCCTGTAATATGGCCCCTGGTCTGTTTAGAAGCATAGCGCAAACCGTTGGCCGAGTTTTTTTTTTGTTGTCGTTGCTAGAGTGATGAACATTGCAGCAGGGAATTGTTTTTCTGTCTCTTTGTGGTAGCTGCATGGCTAGATTTTCTCTGTACGAAGCGAAGTGGTATTGACAGTATTAACTGAATGTAGTGACAGTAGAGTGTTTTTCGCAGTAACCCTGCAACTGACCGCGCATGGCCATGTATGCGCCTGCATGTGATGTGTTTAGTAGCGCACCAGAAAATAGGGCTTTCCTGAAAGCCACCGTGTAATTAAATATGTAATTAATAAAAATGGATGTCCAAAATCGTCTACAGGTCAAAGTCTATAACCTATGACACAAAAATGGGTAGGCTTTCAGGGGAGCTCATGTCCTTTTCAGGTCAGGTTTAGCAGCCCTGTAATTCAAACCCTGAAACACATTAATTTTTCTGAGTACCCATCCTATCATTTTTTTGTTAGTTTTTGTTTGTTTTCTTGATTTCTTCATTATTAACTTGG
>OMKZ01014737.1:100589-113141 GCA_900302535.1 Neoniphon sammara
CAAAAATGGACGATGTTTTAGAGTTCCGCCTGAATTTCTCAAAGTAGGCTTCAAACCCTGAAACACATTAATTTTTCTGAGTACCCATCCTATCATTTTTTTTTTGTTAGTTTTTGTTTGTTTTCTTGCTTTCTTCATTATTAACTTGGTGTGAGTTTGGAATTATAATGGTCACTGGAACCAAAGACATATGTGCACTTCCATTCACCACCCCAACAATCATACCCTTACTTTCCACCATGCTATTTTTATGTCTAACTACTGTCAACTTGAGTCAGATGAGCCACTTTGTTTCATTTGATTCACATAATATCATATTATAGTAGCATTCATTACCTTTAGTCATTATAACTACAAATTTGATATGAGATCAGGTAGCTGTATATTAAGATGCCTAAAAAAGACTGAGCGATAAAAGTCTTTCCCTGGATGGTCGCAAGTTGCTGGTTTTATCTGGGTTTATGTGTCAGCTGTTTTCAGAAAACTTGAAACATCTGAATAAATGAACTACCGGTGCAAAGAACATTCATGCAAATAAGACAACCGTCTATTAGTACCTCAAAAAAACAGCACTCATCATTAAGCTCAGTGTATAATGTACAGAGTCCGGCTTGTGCCAAGCCTGGTGGATTTTAAGCTGAAACACACAGATACAAAGGGGATTTAATTGCTGCTGGTTCAGGTATGCCTTGTTGTCCCAGTGAGCTGCTCCTGGCTCTCTGCACCTTTCAACCCAAGTACAGTGTTTGTTCCACTTAAAGCACGTTTCCTTTATTTAAAAAAAAGAAAAAAAAATTAACACACATGTACTTGAAATGTAGGCCTCCCGTTTTTGAACATGTCAATCTAAACAATCTGAAGTGATTAAATTATGCATTGTGTATCAGGCATTTTAGAATGTTTACAGGGTTTCAAAGGTCTGCGTTTTTATTCATTACCAGCTTACACCAAAGTGTAAGCTTTGTGAAGAAATCTGAGTCTGAGTCCTGAGTCTCCTTTCCATACACTTTTCTTCTTTCCCATCACCCATTTAAAAATGAGACATTTAAGCTTGATGGACATTAGAGTCTCTTGAGAAGGGTGTTTGCTCTAATGAGCAGTCTCTTTGATTTCTTTTGATTTTGACCCATACAAAAGCACAAAATAACTCTATACATTCAGTTTAAAGAAATATCTATACTGACCCACCTTTCAATAGGGATTCAAAGCTGCTGTAGAGTGAAGTTCATGGTAAGGGTAAGAAAAACACTTAACATGGATTTGTGCCAACCATTGGTGCCTCATTATCGTGGGCTAACTATTCCACTTCTAATGTATCAAACTAGTGAGGACACTGAGAAGAAGCCAAGAGCAAAAAAGAAACAGCATTTAATGTTTTATTTAATGTGAAGTTAGTTATTATTCTGTGTTCTTAGATAATTCACCGGGATATTATTTAAAAAAGTAAAAGTGTACATATAAATCAACAGAAAAATGAAACAGTGCTATTAAGTTGCACCCTATTTATTACTAAAGTTGGCATAGGCATTCCAGTTGCCCCAAGCACATTCTGTCAGTGAAAGATTTTCACCCATAATTCTTAGTCCAAACTGTAAGATTAATTTCTTTTGTTGACAGAAACCTCAGACAGGGAACACTTGAGGCAAATTTCCTCAATATGCATGCTTTATGGGAATTGGTAACACAGGTGAAAACATAGAGTGGACCAATCAGATTAGTTAGTTTAAACAAACCTTTTGTTAAAAAGACAAGAGTTTTTCCACATAACCAGTCTTGGTCTGCTGAGAATATAAAGAAAAATATCCTTTTATCTGCATTCTAAATGATTCATAAGTTTTCCAAAATTTCAGTAGGAAGCATAGAAGCAAAATGTTGAGACAGTGTATTCTGTTTCTTTCATATCACACAACATCCATTTGTCTTACAATACATCAAACAATTGCTTATTAATTGTAGATATTAAATAGCATACATAGAGTATAGTGGTTACAAATATTGAAATAATATGAAGAAACAAACTGAGTCAGTCATGTGTAGGAGCAGGAGACCTTTTATTTTTGTTTGCCGTCAAACTTCAACACGCTTTACAGCATTTTAACCTTTAAACTTAATTATCAATTTCACGTATTTTTTTCACGCAAGCATGTCCTCTGTGTGAACGGCCCTTTAGAAGTACATTTTCTCAGAACTCCCACAAACCTGTTTTCTGAAAGAACCACTCTATCTGCTCCCTCTTTGACTAATCATACTATTCACCTGGGGATAGGTACAACTTTTTGGTCATGATTCATTATTGACCAAATTGTAGCAACATTAATGTGTTATGACTGTAAAGATTCTGTAACAAGTGTAGATTTTGATTGAAAGCAGGCTGTTTACATTTAATTCTATTCACAGGTGCTGATCGTCTCTATGATAATATTGAGGATATGATAGGATATCGCCCACGGCCAGGAATAAAGATTTGCTGGCTTTATGTCACTCCTACTGTTTGTCTGGTGAGCAAAGGGTTTCTTTCATTTTTGTAAGAAGTAAACACACAAGCAGTTTGATTTATTTTGGCATTTTGGCATCCCATATATGGTAAGCACACATAACAAACCAAATGTCTTATCTGTAAGAGTCATCTAACATGTCAAAGAAGAGATTCAACACATATGCATGTCAGTCTCTTTTGATTCATTTTTGTTAATGATTTTTTTGCTTTAAGGGAAATAAGAAATTGACAATGGACATATTCTGAGACACCATGGTAAAAATAAAAGGGCATATCAAGAACATCTCCAAAAATAAAAACATAAAAAGAGAGTAGGGATTTCCTTTTACTCTGTTGCCTCAAAATAACAAACAGGCATAAAAAAAGAAAAAGTATAACCTTTTCAACCATCTTCTATCCTATAATAGATGTGTTTACCCTTATATTCATTTCATACTGGTGATGTATAAAAAACATGGCCTGACCTAACCCTCATTAAATGAGATTATCTTGAAAGAGGGTTTCCTATTTCAAGCTAATCTCTCCTGTAGTCTTGCAGCCCCTTAGTAGGAACTGCTTCCCTACCTTTATGCTTGTCTGGATGGATCTGAAGCCCCACTGTGGCCTGTTGTTAACATGTATCCTAACATATATAGTGGAGAAAATCAAAATAATACCAGATAACTCTTGTATGCATTTGTGAATCTTCTGTCAATAACTCTAAAGGTAGGTGGAACTTCAGTTTTATATATGGAGACATGTTCTTGATATTCTGACAATATTCTGTGAGGCAGATTTTCAAATCTTTTCCCATGCTAACCACAAAGCACTGTTACAAAATGAGCCATGCGCATTATACATGTTATTTTCGAGAGCATATCAAGTGTTGGGGTGTTCTGGCCGAACTTAGTGTGGCACATAAAAAGTGCCTTAGCTATAAGTATCAACAGAAACTGTCTCTAGATCACCTCTGGCAATACCTACAGCTGAGATGAAAGACAAAATTTAATCTAACAACTGTTAACCTAACCCAATCCTATCCTAAGGGCCTCCTAAAGTTAGGACTCCCTTATGAATAAAATCTTTCCAATGAGCCTTATCTTTTATTTTTCTGTTAAGAAAAATAAGAGAATTTTGCTGTATCTGGCCCAACGAGTCACATTTTGGCCTCATTTTATATTTTAACAATTCAAGCACAAAATGTTTTATTGATTAGTAAGATGTATTTTCTTCATTGTATTGCTATATCCAGGGTTTTCCCCTTGTAACTGTGGTATCAAGTATTGAAGGCAGATTTCAGTCAAACAGAAATTATATGAAAATAACCAGCTTTTTTAATCCTGCAGGGGACTTTCATCTTTTCAGTGGTAAGGTACAAACCGCTGAAGTTCAACAAAACCTATGTCTATCCAAACTGGGCTTATGCTCTGGGGTGGTGCCTCGGACTCTTCTGTGTTCTCTTGGTTCCTATGTGGATCATCTTTAAGGTTTCCCAAATGAAAGGAACAGCATGGCAGGTATGTCCTTTTTTAAAGAAAATACATTTCTCCTAATTTTTTTCAAAAGCGGTTCCTTTCAAGGACAATGATGTGGTTTTTCAAATGTGGCGTCTAGTCTCATATCATTTATATTACTTGTTTTTCACCATTAGGTCTGCCTCTTTTAATCTTGTGTGTCCCAGTAGCTTAGCCTTACACACAACAGCACAAAAAATATCATTTGTTCATTTGCAATATACCTCCCTAATTGCTCAACTTTGCTACATTAATTTCTGACATATATAATGTTTATACTTTTTGGATTGTTTATTCAGTCAGTGAAAATATGTAATTTAATGGCTCGAAGGTGCTCTGAGCAGCTTTAACATTGACAATTGCAAATAAGTGTTTATTGGATTGTCTTACCACCAACCTATTTCCACAGAACCTCAAACAGCTTTGCCTGCCCGAAAACAAGCCACATAGTGCAAAGCAAACTGCAGAGCAATGCCCTCTGAACCCAGACAACAACCATATTCCAGCCACCAATGAATACAAGGGAAGTGGTGGAGTTGAGATGGAGATGCAAGTGTGAGAAATTGATCATATGAAAAATGTTTATAATATGGTGTTTTAATTTCCATCTCGAAGAAGGTTTTGTAAGATATGCATTTTTAAGAATTTATGATGAGCAATAAAAATCAAAAAACGTTCTACCTTCCTGGGCTATTATGCCTACAAGCTGCACAGTAGACACAATGATTCTTGTGTCATGGTGAAATATGCTTTTGCTGTAGGCTTATTACATCTTGGTAATCACATTTAGTGGCCAAAATGTGGGGAAAAGTGTTATCGGTTAAAATTTAATTTTAACATTGATAATCAAGCTAAAGCAATACTTTCATGTTTCAGTATGTCCCATCTGTACAGGTTAGGGAGAGTCAAATCTTTATATTAACTGTCCTGGAGATCTGCTGCACCACAAATATTTTGGCTTTTCCTGCACAAGAAAAAATGAAAATGAAATTGAAATGTTCTTTTCCCCAGCCCTGGACACATTAGAAATAGCATCAGTACTGGTATACTGTATATCTGAAAATTTTTAAACCTTACAAATCATTTATATGAGAAAGCATAGCCATATTTTATAGCTACCAGCAAAAACCAGTGTTCACCTGAAGGGGTGTGGCAGCTTTTGTATTTACAGTGCTGTATGGCTGTATCCTGAATGCCTTGGTCAAGTGATGGTTAGCCTTTTTTTAATTTTTTTTTTTTTTTTGATATTTTGATGCACCCTACTCCTGTGTTTGATATGGTTTTTCTTGTACTCGTTTACTGCAGCCACATGTTCAAGACAAATTTTAATTAAAGTAGAGTGACTATTACACTTGTATCATCTTGTTCTTTCTCCTACACTATTTATGCCTTCTTATGACTGTCACGTGTAAAAGTATGTCATGAGGTATACAGTCGTTGCAGCTGATTTCCAGAAGCAACTGACAGTAGAGATAAGTAATTGCAAAGGAATTCCCCAAAGATATTAAAGTAATAAATAATCTCCTCAGACATATTCACTCAGTGTAAATTGTCTCATGTCTACTATAGCCACATTATATTTATTAAGTGCAAATAAAACACCACACATGCACATGCAAGCTAACCACCATTGGGTGCTAGACACTTAAACAGAGTCCAAAGCACCAATTAAAAGAAAACACTTGAGGACAATTCCAATTTCCATTCATGTATTAGCCATGTACTAAACTGCACATACACTTTATATTGATACTGATCATTTTCCAAAGCATATTATACTTGCTTACATATTTACAGTTACAGTTACAGTTGGCATTTAGCAGACGCTTTTATCCAAAGCAATGTAAACATGAGATTTCAATACACCACAAGCAAGGCACTGGTCGGAGACAACAACAAGAGTAAGTGCTACAAAGCTAAGCTCTGGTCCAGCAGGACATGGCTGCTATGAGACTGTGCAACAAGGCAGTGCTACGAGACGATGCATAGAGGGCATAGATGAAGAGAATTTTTTTTTGTTGGTTTTTTTTTTGTTTTTTTGTTTGTTTGTTTTGTTCAGATTACCCAGTCCGTCAGGTGAGAAGGTGTTCACTAAAGAAATTGGTCTTTAGTCTTTTCTTAAAGATTGAGAGGGACTCTGCGGATCAAATGGAGTTCAGGGATCACAGAAGAGATGAGTCTGGCTAGAGACTAGGGGTGTCCCATCTTAGGCACCTCACGAAGCGATTCGATTACGATTCAGGGTGCTACGATTCAATTATTAAACGATTGTAACGATTATTACGATTATCACAATTATCGATGCATCTTTTTCCCCATACAGGATTTCTTTTAAACAAGGTATATTAGTCAGCATCCATTAATTAAAGTAAACAAACAAATTTACCTCTATTATCTTTTATTTATATCAGACCAAACAATCCAATGCATTTCCCACAACAAAAAGCTGCTCTTATTACATAAAGTGTAATACATGTACATATATACAGATGTTTTCACAGATGTCTGTACTGGCAGGATTGATACAAAACTAAAAGGTTATTCTGCATATACAGTAACAGAAAATAAAGACCTCCAAACAAAATCTTTTAAAAATAAAACTTTTATCCCCAAATCCTCAGCCTTTTTCAGAGATTTCGGTACTAGCAAGTTTAATACAATAATAATAAACAAATAGCTTATTCTGCTTATTCAACCCTGAAGAGTGAACCTCGCTCAATGACAGTAGCCGGCAAATTAGCTGCCGCCGTGTTGGCTAACAGCATAGACTGTATATAAAGATTATAGATTGTATATAAAGATCTTTATATACAGTCTATGGCTAACAGTCTGTTATGAGTCCATCCCTTAAAATTGTCTGGGCAGCTTTTTTCGTTCCGGCCAACTTTCAGGTGCTGCAGTTGTGTTTCTGTGATTTCACTATCATTGAAAAATAATCGATTTTTGAACATTTGTTAAGCGTTATTGATCGTCACGTGTCACAGCGCGATGCATTGAAGAAACGATGTATTGGCACACCCCTACTAGAGACTTAGGGCATTTTGTGGCAGGAGCACCAGGCGCTGCTCCCTGGCAGAGCATAGTGAGTGGGAGGGAGTGTAGACCTGAATGAGGGAGTTCAGGTAGTTTGGAGCCATTTTGGTAGCTGCTTTGTAGGCGAGCATCAAGGACTTGAACTTGATGGTGCAGAGGATTTGGTAGTTAACCGTGTCAAAGGCAGCGGATAGGTCAAGCATCAACAGGACAGAGGACTGACCAGCAGCTCTAGCTGATTGCAGTGTTTCCACTACAGACAATAGTGCGGTCTCAGTAGAGTGTCCACATTTGAAACCAGATTGGTTAGGGTTGTACAGCTTGTTCTCAGAAAGGAATTCAGAGACTTGATTAAAAACTGGGCGTTCAAGTGTCTTTGAAAGGAAGGTGAGGAGTGAAACCAGCCTGTAATTTTCAACCTGATATGGGTTGAGTGTAGTTGTTTTTTTAGCGGCGGAGTCACATGTGCTTGCTTAAGGGCACTGGGGAACGCACCTGTTGTAAGTGAGAAGTTGATGATGTGTATGACTGCAGGGATAAGCATCCGTGAAATGGCCTGCAGGAAGTCGGAAGGTATGGGATCCAGTGGGCAGGTAGTGAGACTAGAGTCGAGCAAAAGCTTGGAGGCTTGCTCTTCTGTGAGCTGGGAGGATGAGGTAAGTGAGGCCCTGTTAGCTGGTGGCAGCATACTGAGTTTGTCAGGTGCAGAGAATTGATTACTGATGAAAACCTTATCAGTGAAGAAGGATGCAAAGTGGTCAGCAGTGAGCAGAGTGTAGAGGAGGTGGAGGGTTGAGGTGTGAGTTAAAGTGAGTGTGTTTCATTCATTTTAAGTACAGTACAGTACTCAACTTGCTGAGACTTGAAACTTGCCTGAGATGAAGGGTCAAAAAGTCTACCAAGAATTTCTTGTTTTTATCATTTAACAAAAATGGCTGATATTTATTCTTTTAAGAATACATTGTGTAAAACTGATGCAAATTATTTTTTTATCATTCTGAAATATATCTTAATGTAAGGTTTTCTCAAATTCACAAGGATTCACTTTCCAGCAGAACACTGAACCTAAACATGCATCAAAGTTGTGCCAGACCTGTTTGAAGTCCAAGGAAGAGCATGGAGTGCTGAGATGCATTTCCTTCCTGCCACAATCACTACACTGAATATCACGGGTAACACTAGAAAAGGGAAAAGGCAAAACATATCCTATAAGACAATCTGTAGGATGCTGTAAAAGAGTGCAGGAAAAATGTGGATTCTCATTCTGCAAAAACACATATAATCTATGACAGAATGCAAGCTGTAATTAAGGTAGATGGCGGAAAAACAGAGAAACTTTGACTTTTAGTAAAATATTAGTAATAAACATATTAGTAAAAAATTATCTGATATTTTTTAAAAACATAAATATCATTTGACTAAAAAAATTAGAATAAGAATAATAATAGAATAAGAATGATGAAACAAACAAGTTCTTGGTAGTGGGCTCAGACTTTTAGAGCCCTCAGGTAATCCATCATGGTGAACACCCCACCAGGGTTTTTTCTGTCACTCACTGACTTACTCACTTACTGACTGAAAGACTTTGTAATTGTAAGCAGCTTTCATCTAGCCCACACATTTTCCTCCGCAACTGCAACATTTTAATTTAAAACAAACACACACATAAATAATCAAAATGTTATCCTTCTTCTGCTGTCCCCAGAAATGTTTATTTTGAAACAATATGACTTATCATTTTTTTAAGAGAGGCCTGGATGTTGGAAGTGCCTTGTCCAAAGATTTTTCTGCTCTCCCCAACAGCAAAGCCAATTGTATACACTGTCCTCCTTCCTACAGTTTTGATCAAATATACACATGTGAAATATCTTTATGTTCAGCATCTTCCTCCGTGTCTGGCCATTCTAATTTCCAGCCCATTTCTCTTACAGTTTTTACAAAAGAAGGGTCAGCATGCTGGCAGTACATAACTGTTAGTCGATGAGAAGAGTCTTTAGTCCACCAAATTTTTATTAGTCAGTCTCAAGAAAAAAACAAACTCCATTCGGGAGCTGTGCCTTATGCCTAGCGCTTTTAATATGAAACCATGGAGACAGGAAGTGGCGACATTCAGTCACTGAGGCAGGCTTATGCTGGTTTACATTCACGTTTATATAATGGATGTATTATTAGGTAGGAAATCCAAAGTGTGGTATCATTTTGAGAGGGTAAAGGGACGACCCCAAGAAGATGACATGTAAACTTGACAGGCAAAGATTCGCCATTGAGTTGTCAATCTCAAACATGAAGTATCATCTGAAAGCTGCAAGTAGTCTATGTTAGCCACCTCTCATGGCCACTCTAGATAGCCAAGATAAATAAAAATATTGTCATACGCACTGTTAGGCTTATCTAAGTGTCCAGAGGACTGGGGAAGCTAATTTGCCTCGATTACTGCAAATGTAACTTAATGTGCATTTCTCTCTACAGGCGCATCCACTTAAATATCATTGCTGCTTTTGCCTTAACGGGCTACTCGGGTCACGTGCCTGCGCTTGTAAAATTATATTTTAAATGATCATTATAACTGTTCATCTGTAATGTAGCACAGTGTTAACAGTGTTAGGCTGCCTAATAACATTCGTTCTGAGCCCCGAAGCTCAAACCATATTCTGACATCCCCAAAATATATGTATTTAAATAATTCAATTTATATCATAAATGTGTGACGACTAGTCGATTAATGGTGTGAACTAACAGCTACCAGTCGACTAGGAAAATCTTTGGTTGGGGGCAGCCCTAAAAATGATCATATTCACTTCCACAAATTGTCCCCAAAATACATGAACAGGTGTAGTCTCCTTTTCATTAACTCAGCCCCTCCGCATTAACTTCATTCACCTGCTGTTACTAGAATGTCAGACTGTAGAGTTTAATTAAAAATACACACAGTGAGCTACTTACTGCTGAAGTATGTTGAAGCAAAATCCTGACTGATGGTCAGTGTCTTGATGTCTTTAAAACTCCATAATATCCATACACAGCCAGAGAACCATCCAAAGATTGCAGAATTTCAACATCATGCAAGAGAAACATGCAAAGATTCCCTAACCCTAAAAACAGAACCAGGGATGTTCTGAAATATTTTTAGCTGTTCCGCGTCAGCGCACTGGCTCTACATCTGTTGATCTTGACTGACCAACTCACTGGACCTTAAAGGTCTACTAAGTCGTTTGTAGACAAAAAAAATAACAAAAATGATAAAAATGAATAATTAAATAAATAAATATGTTTAAAATTATGTACACTCGCATGAAATGATGAGTCAGATTGCTTTATATGATGAAAAGGAGCTATTTTATTCAGATTTTATTCTACATGTCGCGGGCCGCGACTCCATGGAGGCCTCCATGTGTAAAACAACTAACTAACGTTCGCAGAAGAAGGCGAGCTTCGGGATCATTGGCTGGAGCTGCTGCCATGTATCCTGTCCGGATTCCCGTGCCTAGTTAGTGTTGTTTCCGCGTCAGGTGCGCCACATTTCAATCTGGATCTACGAAATAATGGAAGACCATCATTATGCAGAGGGGTCTGAAGCAGTCAGACCCAAAAAGTAAAAATTAGCGCAGTGTGCCTCCAGGGCTCGCGGTGTAAAAGGGGAGATGAGGACCCAGATGCAGAACGACGTTCACAGGCCAGCAACAGTCTTTATTATTTCCGCGGCACACACTTAGCAGAATGGCAGGAGATAACAAACAGTTCTTAGGGCTGCATGCCCACAAACAGTCACTGCTACTCTGGCGGGGAAGTGGTGTGCAGCCTAGCTGGGCCGCGCAGCCCGGGGAGAGAGGCTGAGCCCTCGGGCCTACACAGTTCAGTTAGTAATCACTGAGAATTGGGAGGAAGCTTACTGTATGTTCGGTGGCCGGAGCTGGAGACTTGCAGGGGGATGAATCCACGAACGAAGCCGATGGTCCAATGGGGAATGAAACAAGCCGGGGTTGGGGACAGGCAGAGGAGTCATTCTTGGAGAGGCAGGCCGTGGAAGCAGAGGAGCCGACAGGGAACAGACGGAGGACACACCGTGGCCAGGCGAAGCGGTCAGAACCGGAGAGACAAGCCGAAGCCCTGAACGCTGAGACAGAGCGCAAGGTCAGGGGCAGAAGGCAGGTCAGATTCCCAGGGGACAGGCAAGGAGAATAGATCGGGGACAGGCAGAGTTGAGGCCAGATGATCAGGCAGGTAAGTAACGCTGGAGAGTTGAGCATGACGCTAGGCAACAATCTGGCAAATCCTGGTAGTTGCAGTGGGGCTTATATACGCTGCTAATTGGCTGATGAGGGGGGGCGTGGCTACTGGTGAGTGGTTGCAACATGGCTGACAGAGCTAGGATGGCTGACAGACAACATGGCTGACTGTGACACGCGGGGGCAATGGTGAGGCGCGACCATGCTGTTTTTCATCCATGCCGGTGAGTTTTGCAGTAGAGATCAAGAACAGGGTGCTGCTTAACGTGAAGAAAAGATTTGGGGAAAATGACTTAGTGGACCTTTAAATGTTGTAAAGGGTGCAGTATACAATTTCTGACCACTAGATTGTGTCAATAGCATGCAAAGCACATACACACAGCACATTATGCTCTACCTAGTCACTGTTAGCTGTCAGCCACCAGCAGAAAACCGAAAGTTTAATGGCATAAACGGTGGATTTTACTCCCACAAGGCTCCCATTGGATTACTTGGATTACTTTGTCTCTGAGCACCACTTTAAAAATGCAGTGAAATGGCTCAGCTATTTTCAGAGCTCCAAATCTCAGCAGACTGAAGGTAACAGTGAATCAACTGGTACTGATCAACACTCAAGCGCGTGCACAGACATTTTGGGGGGCAGGTGCTCAAGCCAAAAAAAAGGGCACCCATCACCAAAATTATTCATAAAATTAAAATAAATAAATAAATAAATAATAAATAAAAAACAGAGTAGGATTTTTTAACTTATATATTTAATTTTGTTAACACAACCAATACTAACTCAAATCATCAAATAGAATAAATAGGGCCCTATAAATTCCGTTTTATTTTTTCCCAAATTCCGTTTTATTTTTTCCCAAATTCCGTTTTGTCCATTTTAATTTTTTGGAATTCCATTTTTTTAACCTTTTACTCATATTTTACCACAAAAATAGTGTATTTTAATGTTTATGAATAAAATGCACACTAAATAAATTACAAATGACCTTACATTGATTGATGCGACACAATCTTGCACTTTTCCTCAATACTGTATTGTTGCATCATGCAACACAACATTGCACTTCAATGTTGTTGTTCAAGTACTTCAAATAAAAAATGTTTCCAGTGAAAACAAATGACATAAAAAAAATTAGAATAAAGTGCTCAATTAGCCTTTTTTCTTCAAGTGAAAAAATATGACTGTAAACAAAACAGTCAATTTCAGAGTTTGTAACAGAGTACATATTTTAAAAAATAAAGTTCTCAATTAGCCTTTTTTCTTCAATGAAAATATACTTGACTTTAAACAATGTTAAAC
>OMKZ01014738.1:0-12252 GCA_900302535.1 Neoniphon sammara
CAATACAGTGTACTTTGGGCATTTTGGTGTGTGCTATCCCGGCATGATTTTGTTGCTACCTGTGTTTTTAGGTGTGACACAAACAGGTGGAGGATACCTGTAAGAAAAGCTTTACTAATAACTCCAGCAGGTGTGTGTGTGCGTGCGTGGCTCTGTGTGTTGGAGTGTCTAAAAGAAAAAAGAGAGAATAGGGAGGGCAGTCTGCAAACCATTATGGTGCATTTTTCCCATCTTCCAGAGGGTGTTTGAGCAGAGTGACTTAAACAACAGAAGTGAGAAATGAGAGTAGTGATTTCGTTTTGTTTGTTTTGTGTGTGCTTTTTTGCCATAGGGGGTTCTTCTGCCGATTAACCGAAATCTCTAAGCACTCCAATGGCAGGAAAGCTTTTTCATACAATGGTGCAGCCACGGTTTGTGGTAATAATTCAGTCGATTCATCTCTGCTCCAATTTTTCCTCAGAGAGAATCTGCTGAAACTTTTGATCTCTACCAGCCGTTGATTGAAGAACTCCTTGACATTGGCTTAGCTTTAATGCTTTTGGTTCAGCAGGGGATCCCTGGTTTCTAAAACGCTCTTGTGGATCAGTCACGCATCTGTTTAGTACATCGACCCACCACATTGGTTTGCTGGTTAAATGTTGGTAAAGGGAGCGTGGAGCACCAGTAAGGCAAAGGAGCTGTTGTATACCTCATTTCTAACTCAAGACTGAGTGAAACTTGCTTTAATCTACTTTAGAAATAAATAAAAAAAAATTTAAAAATATCACAAAAAAAGCAAAACACAAAAGGTCTGACTGGAGAAGCCCACTTACCTGTTTAGTGAAAGGTTGTGGGAAATGCCACCACCAGGGGGAGACAGGATACATACCAGTACTCTTGAATGTCTGCTTTTATTCCCCTCATTGTTAATGTGTTACCACCATTCAGTGCTTTATTAGCATACACTGTCTTTCAGCATTCTTCAGTAATGTTTTGTTGTAACTGTTTTAAAGGTATTATAATTTATTTTTTGTATCTTATTTTTCATTTGCTCTTTGACTTTAAAGGCTGCCCCTTCGGAAATATATTTTTTTTGGTTGTATTATGTGAATAAGCCAATTGATTGATGTACATTTCAACATAGATTTACATTTTAAGGGTCCTCTGTTTGTTTTTGATTTGACAATCCTGTCCCATTTGACTCCTGAGGTGGTACAGGTATGTAAGTGTCTTTCCACACGGTGCTGCGTTGTCACAGCTCTCACTCGCTCTCTCTTTTCCTGTGGTAACAACATTAACCAAAGACTTCTAGTGATTGTATATGGACTACACCATCTCTCACCCATCCCTGCCTCACTGCTCAGTGTCCAAATTCCCAACAAAACGGCTACACGCTCTCACCTGAGTACCGTGAACCCCTTGACACACCCGTATGGCAGTGGTGTTTTGTTTGCATGTGTCTGTATACTCCGTGGAAACACTTGACCTGTCAATGCAACGGTATCAGTGCCTGTGGGTGGGGATCGGTAGAGTTTGGCTAAGCGGGCTTCTCCGACGGACACGAAAATGAACCAATCTGGTGGTAGCTGGGTGATGTTTGTTAATACACACTGAGGGTTAATCCTGTGCACACTGTAAATGCTCAGGACTTAATGTCGTCTGTCTGTCTGTCTGTCTTCAGCGCTGTTGCTAGGATATACTTCCCGCCCCCGTCCCTCCCTTCTCAAGGACTGTCGTGAAAATGCTCTGTTCCTGCCTCTCACAGTGCGTCCGTCTCTCCTCATCTGTACACTGTAGTCCCAGGACATACCGCGTTGTCTCCAGGAATACACATTCTGTGGTTTCTACAATTCGCTGTCTCGCCGCTGTGTTTACCCCCATCCCCCTCCCCGTCCTCCTCCCCCTTCCTGTTCTCCTCCTCCTTCTCGGCTCTATCTTTTGACATTGTCTCTTTCTACAGACTCTGATCAGCTGTGACACTATGCATCATGGTCCTTCACTCTGCATGGACTGTGTCCCTCTGGCTCAGACCTCTGGCCGACGGGCTTCAGTGACACTTTGTTTAATGCTTTATTCCAAGTGAGGTTGTAGGGTCTCACAAGCGCTATCCCAAAGCAAAAATCCAAATATTTAACTTTTGACAAATGCAGATACCAAAGATAACTCTCTGTCCTGTGTCTCTGTCTGTCTCTCTCTCTCTTTCTCTGTCTGTCTCTCTCTTTCACCCCGCAGCATGTGTATTAAGAGACAAACCCAGCACTGGCTTTAGTCCTAGCCTCAGTAATTCCAAAGCTTAGATGTATATTTTGGTATATTTCTGAGAAAACTTAAGTGAAAAAAAAAAAGTCTGTTTAACTTCTTGTTTGTTTGTTGTATCTCTTTTTTCTGTCACAGCATGGAACTAATTGCAGAACTGTCTTACTCTTGGTAGGTTAAAGATAGTATTTTTGTATGTTTTGGGTGTGTCATGTGTGTGATATCAGTTCACAGCCCAAGTGACCATGGTTTAAAACAAGAGAATAATAATAGGAAAAAAAAAGACAAAAACAAACAAAAAATTAAAAAATAAACAATGAACGCTAACCATGTACATATTACTTCTGTTTGTGTATCTCAAGAAGTGCATTCTGTAAAACATTTATTACTCTCACTTGGAGGCTTGGGCTAAACTAAAGGAATGTGTCCTCGTTTTCCTGTTTTCTGATTCTGCAGTCTATTCTGAATCGACTTTCTAGAACTCTAGAACTCGCGCTGTCGTTGTGACGTAAGAGTCCTGGGTTCCACTATGGACTAGAACACTGCTCACCTGACATTGAGGGACATTCTGATCTGACTACATAAAAAAGCCTCCAGTCATGGTGGCATAGAACTGAAAGATTGTGTAGAAATTTTAAGTATGTGAATCAGGATACATAGTAGATTTTGATGCATTTGTCTGCTGTATTTTTGTTTGTTTTGTTTTTATACACATATAAAGATAATCTTTTACTGTAAACTGTACAGTTCTCTTTTGTTGTAAACATCATTAAACCATTTTCCAAGTGTTTTGACATGTAGTCCGTCTTTTATTGGAATCCAGTGTACGCGACAGGTACAATAATATGTCAGCAGCCACATATAAAGCTTGTACACATGACACAAGACATCTGCTTCATTACATGACAGGGCAGCAAGATCAGAGATGGCTTATAAACTCCACACAACAGTGCCATGAGAGACATCACTGGGGAGACGGACGTTGGGCTGAAGTACTGGGGAACAAACTTTCATAGGCGTCCATTTCCCTTTCATTTTCTTGGGGAGACTATGGACAAGTGGAAAACAGTTAAAGTTGAAGTTCTGTAAGGGCCAGGCCAGTGATCACCCATCATTGTCCCACCAGGGGGCTCAAACCAAACACTACAGCAGCTGCATTAGTTCCCCTTCTCTGGGTGAAGGTGTGATAATCGGTGACAATGCAAATTCCAATGTATTTATTACAAATGGCAAATAAACTTGAAAATGTTACATTTTGATGTCATGATTGAGACCACTGGTTTGGACAACAGGTATGGTTAAAATAAAAGGAATCATGCATAAATTCCTGAAATAGTAACCCATTCTAATGGTTCTGTTTTGGGAAGTGGTCGTGTTTTCTGGCCTGGAATCAATGTAATCTCAAACGAGAGCTGAGCAATAGCTACTATGTACTAAGATAATTCTCAGTGACCTTGTACCTTTATTTGTTTTTAGGAGAAGATGCTATCCTTTATCATGAAGTTATTGTTGCACTGTGATTTGAAGAGAATAGCAGTGATGCTAGCCGTTTGTCAATGCTATAATGATGAGATATGATCTCAAATGAGCATAAAAATGGGAGTTGGAAACTATCTGTGATCAGGTTCACAATATTTGGTATTATTAGCACTATCATTGAGGAGTTGGATTGAAATTTTCCCTTCTGCTTGGAATTGAAAAGCAATTTTAACTTTTGGACATAAACATTTTACAGGAGAAACTGTGGTGCCTACTTTTTTCTTTCTTTTTTTTTTTTTTTTTTGCATTCCCTTTAATTTGACCATACCATATAGCTTTGTTTATACATTGTTTTCATTTGTTTTGTTTGATTACAAAAAAGTAACTCGTTACCTTATTGACCTGGGATTTCTTTCTCTTGCCAGTCTGTTTATGGAGACAAAATATGATAGATGATAGTGTATGTGCAAAGTCAGGATGGTAAAGGTATTTTGAAACTTTTTCAGCATAAGTTTACCTTTCCTTTTGATGCGATCACATGGTAAACATCAGTGCCCACAGGTCTCTGAAGCTCCTAGAGCGGAAAATATAAAACCAAAACCAAAACAAATACCACCCAGTAGGGCAGCACAGTAAGTTCAACTTTATGTTCACAGGAACTTTTGACGTGACCCAATTTCTCTAACTACTGTCATCACTATGGCTTAGCTGTGGTCCCTGCATGGCTGTCAGTTAATGTTGTGTGTGAGTCCTCCTTACCTGATAAACACCACCATTAGTTTCTTCTTTACCCTTCTGTGAGAAATACACAAACATAAATATGTTGAAACTGGCAAATGCACTGAAAAAAATCATGCAACTGTCATTAAAATCAAACTCCAACATCTGGTCTGGAAACCACATGGAAACTTACACTTGCTGAATCTCCCTCATCCTGAGATGGAAGATTGGAAAACTTCACAGGAAGAGACAAAAGAGCAGACAAGAAAGGGATTGCATTTACTGTGCCTTATCACATTTCACCTTTAACTTCCTGTATACAGTTACTCGATATACCTTTGCTTAGTCCCAGTCTTGTAAACACTGCCTGTACTTGTACTGTTACTCACCTTCTCTCTGAAAAGGAATCCAGTGGCAACAATACAGTAAATAATCAGGAACCCATCCAGGATAAAACAGATAATCGGCTCATTCAAGAAAACCTCTACAGGACACACAGAACAGAGAAGAGTTATTCAGCAACAAGGGACACGGGGCCTGTGTGTATATATATGTGACTGTAAACACCAATTTAAATCATATTAGTATACATGGAATGGAAATCAGCAATGTTACGGAGATACAACGGGAGATTATGCAAGTCCGCTTGAGGTAGGAAGTAAACTGCTATCTGCAGTAGTGTCTTCCTGTCAGTGACTTAAGAGTGCTCTGTGGTTTAGAAGAGGCTCAGTTTATCTTGCTGTGGTTGGAAAAGAAGCCATGTTGTCAGAACCTGGCCAGCAGTGGTGATTCACTGATGGTATAACTTTCTGATCACATATAGATTTGCCTCAAGAAGGTGTAGCTGACCTGTTACAAATGTGTGTCAGTCAGGAAAATGTTTATTATTGTATTACATGCATATTAAAATAAATGATTCACATTTTTTAAAATACTTTTATAGAAAAAGATCCAAGCAATAAGACTGGTCAAAGATATGTTCTAATAACTATGCAGATAACTAATATTGACATGGAAACTCTTGTGATAACCATCTTTTTTATGTCCTGTTTTTTATTCTTATTAATGTAAACTACTTTTCATTTCGTCTGCATGGTTGTAACCATTATATAAAAGCAACAGGAAATTGTTTCCTATGTTGTTTTTTTTTGTTTTGTTTTTTTTTTTTTTTGATGACGGCCAAAATCTCAATGGTGCATGACCTCTTGGATGTTATTGTCTGTTCTCTGGTTCCTATTGACTGTTGCTAACTCAGTTGGACTTTACCTTGTAAAAAAAAAAAAAAAGAAGATAAAATAACTTTAATGGACTTGTTAGAACGGAATAATTTTGTATTGGGGAATATCAAGGTTGGGAAGATAAACATCCAGTACAGTGAGATACAGATTGCTGATTATCTACTTAAAATAATAAAATCCATATAATTTAATTGCTAATTAAAATAATAATTATTCATATTATCACATTTATCCAACCGAGCAAAATAATCTGTATATTTTAGAGAACATTTGTTTTTGTTTTTTTTGTTGTTGCTTTTTTCCATATTTTTTTTACATCATGAATTGTTTTACATATAATAAAATGACTTAAAGTGCTGTTGCAATTTTTTTTTTCTAAACCCCCGCCTATAACATAAATAATTACTTCCAGGTAACATCAAATATTCTCCAATTTCTGCTCCTGAGCCAGTTTGTCCCAGAAGAAATAAACAAGTTTAAAAAATAGGTTTTTGTAAACGGGTCGCCATGACCCTGGTGATGGATGGATACTCTGTACTTGCTGAATTTTACATTAACACGGGAAATTCAAAAATTTCCTTCTAATTTTTCATCAAATTGTTTGTACTGACCCAACAACTCAAATAAATGGTTTTTGAAATTAATTATTTTGCAGCTTATCAAAATACAGAAAAATGGCCAAGCAGTGGGGCAATTACTTTTTTTAATGTAAATTTGATGAATCTGAGGTGGCAAATAAAAATATGCGATAGTTGTTGCAGCAGGATGCTGTCTTTTGAATTATTCTAGGTTACAATGTAGACCAACAAGTGAATACAGTAGACAGCATTAGTGTTTGCATGAATACACAAAAAGGCAAAAAGTAAAATAATAATAATAATAATAACAACAATAATAATTATTATTATCATTATTATTATTGTTATTATTATAAACACAAATTACCAAAATCCTTCTGCTGTACATAAAGTTTTAGCGCTTTAAATATTTAATTTATTTCATAGATTTTAACTTGTGGTTAATCAGTGGAAACAAGCCTGCCTGTAATTTTCTGTCGGTTAAATTCTATGTTCCAACTTTTTTTTTTAAATTGAAACACTCATTCTTCTATCATGTCTTAGATTTTCCTTTCCTGATATAAACTCAAACGGCTGCTTTTTCCACATGAAAATGCTGTATAGCAAAAATACCTCCTCTCATCACATTTCTTTGTCTCTGGTAACACGGAAATAAGGCGAGGTCACCACATATTCCTTGCACCCTTTAGAATTATCAAAACACTTTACAAATCAAAAATCAACTGAAAGGGTTAAGTAGGGGTTTACTACAGGGCAGCAAATCTTTGGAATGCCTATTGCATATAACTAGGAGAAGGCTTCTTTAGAGGAATGCTTGGTATGGAAGATAAAAATGAGCTTCATAATGTGGCATTGGATGGTGTATATTGGAAGTACATTCTCTAAATTCAGCACGGACATTTTAACTAGGGTAAAAACCCAGAACTATGAGTCCATATAAACAATCAGCTGATGTAATTTTCTTTCTTTCCAAAAATAAAAACATATCATTGCCTTTGCCAAACTCAATAATGCCAATTGGAAAAAAAGCTGTTTTTGATCAGCTACACTTACATGTTGAGGATACAAGACACAAGAACACAAGGAGCACGGACACACCTGTCACTGTGGTCATTGTAATCATACTTCGTCCCTCTCCTTCTGAAGAAGCAAGGCTTGTCTCTCTCCTGGGTTGTTTCTGGGCTCTTCTTGATATCTCTTCACTTTAACTTTGCCGTTTCCCCTCACTCTACTCACAGGAAGTAGCTGAATCTGAACAGACACCAATATGCTACCTGCCAATGGACTCACTGCCTTAGTTCCTGTCTTTATGTCCTTCAAAGCATCTTACAACTGTCAAAACCTGCAGCGGGTCTCTCTAAGGCTGACTGTGTCATTTTCCACTCTTTCTCCGAAACCCATTTGACCTTCTTGTCTCATTTCAGCATCACTGCTTCATATACTACTCCTGATCATATAAAGCGGCGAATAGAACGGCATAAACTTACAATCATGTCATGTTTTATTTTTTCTTCAAACAGGCCTACAATGAAAGGCCGGCAAAACATAACGGTTAATTTGACATGAGGCTGATAGTATTTACTATATTGTGTAATATGAATTGATCTTCAAAGGTGGGCTAACTATTTCACACATACACACAAAAAAAGAAGTACTCTGAGTTTGGGTGCATTTTTGCTCCATTATTACCCTTGATCTTCAAGGATAGGGTGGAGAAATCTGTTAAATGTCTTCTCCCAAATTATGGAAAATGAAGTAAACAGGGACCACCAAGCTGTCAAAATGCAGCCTAAATAATCTGGCAAGTTTCTAAAGATGTGGTGAGCAGGTTATCAGGCGGATGGTAAAAATCCAATGCTACAGGTTACACAAAGGTAAAAGATAAAGGTGTTCTGCTTATTTGAAGAGTTTATCAGTAGAGTGCATGGAATTGATTTGACATTTGTATCTTATCTAAAGTGTGTGTGTGTGTGGGGTGGAGAGTAGGGGTGGGCACACAGACATATGGCTTCGGTATGAACAGGTTATCTGCTGTCAGTGGTGTAACTACCACCTTAATAGTCACAGTGGGACCCAGAGCTCCCAAGGGCCCACCTTAAACTGTGGTGGGTCACCATGTACTGCAGATAGACTGCCAACTAGTTAGAGCAGCCAGTGAGACCTTATAACACTATTCTGTTCACCAATGCTAACCACACAGATATACATTTACCCTCCATTCTCCATTTACCTGTGGTGCTGAGTGGAACCTCCCAGTATTGATATTTTTGCAACTGTCTTTTGCAATTGTTGTCTGTCTGCTAATCTTTACATGATGGAGAAGATGGCTGCACGTGTATGGAGAAGGGACCAGAAGGGAACAGCTTTTGCACTGGAGCCACTCACTATCACTCTACACCGCTGCCAGGCTTCATGTGTCCTGAGTAATCTAATCTCACACATTTGTGAGTCTGAGAAGGCGATCAAAGAAAGTAGCAAGCAGAGTGGTCAATAACTGAGGTGAAGAGGGGGTAAATTGCACATGGAGGAGAAAGCATTTTTACACTGGCTTGTGAAATGCTCAGTGTCATCTGACCGAAGCTGTCTGACCTTAGAGACCTTTCATTAAAAGGCCAGATCCACACTTACAGCCCTCAAGTTATTTTTGCATAATTGAAGATAATGCAAAGAAGGTGCAAAGGATATGCAAGAGAACTACACTAAAACATAGGGAATGGATTTCTATATTAAAAAGGAGGAAAGATACATTGTTACTCTGGATTAAAATATTGACAAATATTGCTAGAGATTGGTTCGATACATTCAAAAATCATGCTAGCAGTCAAACATTACATCATTCCCCACTGGTAGCATCATTAAGTTACCAAACTATGATTTGTATTTTATGTTAATGTGGCCCAGTTCACTTCCATTATAAACCAGAGTGGGCACAAAGACCAGCCAAACAGGTTATGCAAGAAAATAACTAGTTACTGTATTTAATCATGTGACTTCTCGGGGCGTTTCTTAAACCCTCAATCACATGACCCTGAAGTCATTCTTTGCAGTGTTGGGGTGGCGGAGTGTTAGCGACGAGCAGATCTCAACTTATAGCATGTGTAACAGCTTTTACTGCTGAAATAATAAGCATTTGGGGTGTTTGTATTTGTCAAATAACACGCTGGTAGCTTGCGTTACAAATAAGCGGCCGTTGTAAGCTAGCCCACCAGTGCGCTCGACTCTTGTTCTAACAGTAGCCTAGCAAAACTGCTCTCAGCTAGCTACATCGTGTTTGCTGTGTTTGCGGTGATTTCGCCTTGATACAAAAGAAGAGGAGAGAAACATGACACATCTCGGAAGTAGCCAGTTACGGTGCTTCGTCGGAATACTGGTGCTTTTAGGTAAGTATCTTTATTTATATGTCGGTAGGTACCTAACTAGCGAGCAAAACTGCCAAATCAGAGGTCACAGACAAGCTTACGTTAGCATGGTCGGGTCCTGAAAATGCCTTAAATTGTATAAACTAAACGCGAGACTTTAACTTGTCTTGAATACAGTGAAATATAGCATGTAGCTAAAAGTCCTTAGTCGTTATTTCAGGTGCAGAGGTCTTTCTAATGTGTTTTCTTGGCGGTCTGTTTTCCGGAGACAAAACAGCTAAGTTAACGTTGGACATTGTGACGCAACAATCGCATTCTATTCTAGCTCTGTTTTCTTCTTGACATTTTCCATGCTGATCGCTGCAAAGGGCATCTGCAGAAGACGGTTGAACTTGAGAATAAAACTTGCAAGCACTCTGCTTTAGCTGTCTTGGCTAACCTAACGCTTAGTTTGCATCTTTCTCTTAGTTGTAGCGCAGCGTCATTCTCGACATTACCTGCCAACCCAGAATTACGTAGCAGCACGATTGGTTTGCTCTGACTGAAAGTCAAACAAACATGGAGGCCAGCTGGAGATGCGTTAGCCAGAACTGTGTAGTGCCCACTCTATTCCACAAATGAGTGCCAATTTTTCCTTTTTTCTTTCTTTTTTTTCTTTTGCTCAACAACAGTAAGCCCTAATGAGACACTTCCATCCTTCATTTTTAACGTATGGGTAAAAAGGTGGGCTGCTATTTTCCTACCATAGGGGCATCATGGTAGCACATGAGACACTCACTTTTTTCATTGGTACAGGCATCTTAATGTAACACATATATGCTTAATTTTTGCCTGAAGGTCACAATCAACTTGGGGCAAAAACTAAGTATTGTCTATAGGGGCACTCTGATAGCTGATGCACTGACTTGCTGTGTACCACTATGGTGTGTGCAGACTGTCAGTCACCCTACTGACTCTTACTTGAGGTGTATTTGTCAGGGTATTTGTGTGTGTGCATTTATGACTTATGTCATGCATGTCCCCTTCTCCCTCCTGCAACCCACGTAGGGCTCCACATTGGTGCCACCTTGACAACGTGCCCCTTTTTCATCTCTTGCTCTTGTCCCCTAGAGAATCTGTTGTAGAATCTGAGTGTACCTGAGGAACTGCCATTAACTTTTCTTAAACCACTTGAGTCTAATTGTTTGTGTGTCGTTAAAGGATAGGTCTGTAGGAATATATTGACATATATCTTGTGTAGGAGCAATGAAAAGTGAGCTATCTAACATTTAATCTGTGTAGCTAGTGTAGTCCAGAAATGACAAATCTATAGTCCCCATGAAATGAACTTAAACCTCCTGGAAAACACTTCACTTCATGCTGCACCAGTTGCCATGAATAAAAATTCCAAACAATAAAATGGTCACACGTTCTTGAACAATCCAGCCTCTCCACCTCATCAAATAAAACTTTCTCCTACTTATTCCTACTTTTTCATTATTAAAAGTGTGAAAAAAGACATCATGACTAGTGATATGTAAGTTATGAAAACAGATGTTAACAATATTTTCTATTAACATATTTGAGACAGTTTTTGATTGCAGTTTACTCTTCCATAAACCACTGCTCAGCTACATTTTTGCCAGTTTCAGATATATTAAGGTTTGTTTGTGTGTTTTGCATTGACCTTAACACTCCAGAAGCTCTCAACACTTTTTATGAGTGCTGATTATTCTGAGACCACAAAAAAGAAATAGCTTTTGCTTCTATGTGTGCTTGTGACAGTGATGTCCACATTATATCACCCTAGTCACTCTTTTTGAAATTTGTTCTCATTATCTGTCGGGGCCAGAGGAATGTTCATGTGACAGTCTCACAAGTCAAACGAGCACTTCAAGAATTTGACTGAGCTAAAGTCAGACTAATACAATTTATAAGGTGCATTGATTCCTCCAAACTGAAGAGGTATTAGGAAGGAACTGAAGAAAAATCTGGCAAAACATTCCAGATTTTACTCTTTAATTTTACAAAATTAAGTCACCTGAGACTAAACTAAATTTGGTACAAAGATGGGAGCACACATCTCATTAACTCAAAATCTCTTCTATTGTCCAAACAGCTGCTGCCCTGCATCAAAGTTTGGCCTCTTCTCCTCAAACCACCGCTGCACCGCACAAGGACCCAGGTAGACCAGAACGAGGAAACTACACTGTCATCAACAGCAATGGAACGATCTGTTTGATGGCACGCATGGGCCTGCAGCTTAACGTCTCCCTCAGCTCTCAGAATAAGGTGCTTACACACACTGACCTGCACATGGCTGGGAATGGGTGGTTATGTCTGGGACAAATGGAGAGTCATGTTTATGTAGTTAAGTTTTCAAGTCTGCTTTTCAGTTGTTAGTATTACAGTAATACACTGATGGAACATTGTAGATCATTTATCTTCATGTTGCTGTAAATCCATCAGAGGTTCTGTTTTGGGTCTCCTTCATAGGAAACCTAACACAACTTGACAACCTCCTCTCTCTCTCTCTCTCTCTCTCTCTCACACACACACACACACACACACACACACACACAGCAGTGGCCCCAGTAGCGGCTCCGGTTGCTGTTTCCCCTCTAATCCTCGTTTCATTGGTGTAGAAATGGCTCCACAGGTTTG
>OMKZ01014738.1:12272-26478 GCA_900302535.1 Neoniphon sammara
ACATTGTAGATCATTTATCTTCATGTTGCTGTAAATCCATCAGAGGTTCTGTTTTGGGTCTCCTTCATAGGAAACCTAACACAACTTGACAACCTCCTCTCTCTCTCTCTCTCTCTCTCACACACACACACACACACTTCCGAATTGGTCATGCATCAGAGGTCGATCATAATCATGACATGTCTCATTAGCCTGGGGATTGCATAAGTGCATGGATGGCTGAAGAGGCCAGCCTAAGTTATGCTGTCCAAATTCTTTTCAGTACATACATAACCACAGCAGTAAACTAAATGTACAAATATGCTGCAGCATGAGAAAAATTTCAAGATGTCACATGACAGTTTAAACATGTTTAGCTTAAAAACACAGTGAAGTTCAAAGGCTGATGCATGTTTCGTGACACTTTGAGGCCTTTTTTTTTGTTTCTTTGTAATCCATGTCACATATTATATTGGGTTGTATTTTGATAATTTAGTGTTGATGCTTAGTGTTTTGCCATTGTTTTTTTTTTGTTTGTTTGTTTTTTTGATTGTTTTGTTTTGTTTTTTTGTAATGAACCTGTAAAAAAATCTTATCTTAACACTGGAGGGAAAATTGACCCCTAGACCAACCTACATTCATAATGGTAAGATGAATTATTGCTTGGCAGGTGCTACACGCAACTGGGACAGAGCATTACTTTAGCACATCAGACATGTTATGTCATCTGAGGCTCAGGAGAAACAACCGCTCATGTTGTTCATGTCTCTTGAAGCACTGTGTCAGCACCACGACAGCCTGATGATAGTTTGATAACTAAAGCCCTTATTTACTTTTATTCATATTGCCAACCAGGTTCGCTGTACTTTGGACACACTAAAATGGAGAGCCTTTCCAAAAAACACCACACTTAAATCTCAGAGCCTTTGTTTTGTTCTAAAATTGATCAGGAGCCACAACATCAAGCAGTGCATCCTAGCCTGTTGTCTGTCCTTGTGGAGCTAACTGTATTGACATTTGTGCACATTTCTGACCTGCTTGATGTTCCATCCTGCATTTACAGACTGTGCTGGATGTTGTGAACCTTCAGCCCAACTTGACAAAGAGCTCTGGGTCATGTGACACAGACAGTGCCTCCCTGCTGCTGACAGCAGATGGAGAGAAAGCCAACCTTACCTTTATCTTCTCCCTGGTAAGTCACTTTTCGTTCTGTCTGTCTTGTAGTTTCTTACCCTGACCCTTAAAATGTGGAGAGAAGGCCTCTGTGCATTGCCCTTTATCCTCTTTTCTCTCCTCTTCATTGCCATTTTTGCAGTCATGTTCTCTCCATCTTGTACTTACTGAATCAGCCACTAGATGGCAGCTGAAGAACATGAAAGACACAACAGAGTTTGCTTGCCTGAGTGCGGTGTAACTGATTGTGATGGTGTTATTGACTGTTTCTCTCCAGAACGTTACATCCAGTAAATACCACTTGAGCGGAGTGTCGCTGTCAGCAGCCTGGCCAGACTTGGGTGGTGAGTGTACATCCTATCCCTCTCAATATGTCATGCCAGCTACCTTTTTAATCAAATGTACAATACACACGATGATGTGTTCAACCTATCTTATGATCATTATCAGTCAAGTGTTCAGTTTTTGCGGTGTAAAACCTCTTGTGTAATCCTCATTGGTGCTATCCTCCATTTTTTTCTATTTTTCCTAATTTCCAGCACCTATTGAAAACCAAGTTTTGTGTGCATGTTTTTCACTCTACTATGAATTTTATTCAGTAGCTGACACCTCTCTCCTTTGTTTTCACTCCTTGTTTCTTCCTCTGCCCTAGGGACCTTCAAAGCCAATAACACCAATCTGGACTACCTGCGGGGCACCCTTGGGCGATCTTACATGTGCCATGAGGAGCAAACTCTGGATGTGGCTGAGGACTTCTCCATCAACACCTTCCAGCTGCAGGTGCAGCCCTTTGGCCTCAGTGGAGATCAGTTTGGAGCAGGTAAACACTTTTGTCAGGGTTTTTTCTCATTTTAGGCTACAATGTGATGAAACACAACATTTGTCTTTTTCCTCCTCTCTCATGCAATCCCACTTTTTCCTCGTCTCTCTCCCCCAGCTGAGGAATGCCAACTGGATGAAGATGACATGTTGATCCCTATTATTGTTGGAGCAGCTTTGGCCGGCCTTGTGCTCGTCGTCCTTGTGGCCTACCTCATCGGCAGGAAGAGGAGCCATGCTGGCTACCAAACCATCTGAGGTGGTTCGTCACAAGACCCCAGAGGCCAGAGAGCGCTATCCCTCCCTTGCAATTAACCACTATTTTACAAGACTGACAACCCCCATTCCTCCCAGTCCCTCAATCACTCAACACACTCCCTTTCTGTATGTCCCAGAATCCTTTACGCTGCCCCCTCCTTTGCTCGCATCATTAACACTACCGGAAGTCATGATCGATACCTTGTGGGTTTAGTTGGAGGTTGATATGTGCTTTCCAGACTGAACTTCTCTTTTGTATAAAATGGGACTTTGTCGAAAGATTGTAATTGAATAAGGAAAAGGTCTTTATTGGTACCACGTGAAGCAGGAAAATGAATTTGATTGGAGTTCCCATGAAATCATAAGGTCAAATATTCCACAGCTTTGACTTGCTTTGCAGCGTGTAGCTTTAGGGCCTCAAATCATATGTATTATTTATTGATTTCCGAAAAAGGAATTTTGAGGGATTGTCTGTCCATGAATTGCTACTGTAGCTGTTTTTATTGTTTGCTTATCTGTTGTTTTCGGTGGCCATATTAGTGGTCTTGTCGTAAAGGAGCTGTTATGTTATGTTATTGTAAAGGGAATTTTGCTCAATTGGCTGCTCTACTTAATCCACTTCAGACAATGAAGATGTCAAACCTTCTCACATTTCATATTGCAACTCTACATATAACCCAAGTATACAGACAGTAAGGATCCAGGAAGAAGCAAACCGCAGTCACCCAGCAGTAATTTTCTGCTACTAACAAAGAAGTGTGAGCAGGAGCAGTTATAATAATTTTTTTTCTCAGTGGGATTAGTGATGACATGCTGTGCTTTCCCCTTAGAAATACACATTTTATACAGATAGACTGGATGCAGTTGTCAGGTTTACAAGGTAGATGTGATTGAGATGAGGCATCCTTGCTGACCTGTTGAACTAAACTTTTCTCTAGCTGTTAAGCACTTCGCTTAAGAAAAATGGTGGCCACTCTCGGATACTGCTGTTACAATACACGCACAAATAGGAGTTGCTGATAGAAACTACAAATTTGACATTACTGTTGGTTGAGGTGGATAAAACTCTGAGGACATCACTGCAATCAGCAGAAACACAGTGAATATCGCTGGTTTGTTACAGTCCACTCGTTATTGTTTTTTTCTCTCTTTTTCTTTACCATGTAAGGCATTCACTTAGCATTTTTATTACTGAAGGGAAAAGCAGTTGCACTGAAGTCCTGAGAGACAGCCCCGTTTAATTTCTTAAAATGGCCAAAATGCCCTGGCCAAAATTCATCAGTGCCTTCCCAGCTGTGACATGGATGGGATGAAGGTAATGCCAATACCACAGAGGTACTCACACACTCGCCCATTGACACAGTACATGCTGCCATGTTTGGAATATTTTCTTTGTGAGTCACTTAGCCTACTTGTCATTATTGCCATAAATATGCATTGTTTGAAGTGGAAAGGGGAAAGTAAAATTACATTGTTTTTCTCACTCACTTAAAGTGTTAATATCTATGTAGCGATTTAATAAGGTTTTACTGGAATGTTTGAACTGTTTTTTAAGGAGAGGTCAATAAAAGTGAAAGAACTAAGTGCTGTGTTGGACTTTGTTTGATCTTTAAACATGTCACCAGCAGTCAAACCTGTTCCACAGTTGCTCTTGCTCACCTGAAATCCCTTAAGTTATTTGAGAATAAAGTATAATAAGGTATAATAATACGGTAAGGTGTTGGATTATTTAAATGCATTAATGTTGCAATGTGAAACTGTTACATGTCAGAGTATTTTACAACAATACTCCAGAGTAAGAGTTTTTTAACAATACTTTTTTTATTTTTAGCATATTGACCAGTCCATTAATATAAGTTTTTTAATTTTTATTGTACTGTCTTTGTTTTTAATTGAGGAATGGGGAATCATATCACTGATACAGACCAGGGCAGACAGAAAAAACTTGATGAGATGATCCAGCAGTGCTCTAAGTTGATAACATGAGAACTACTACACCAGCCTCAAGGCACCTGATTCTTTTTTGCCATCATGCAGTCACTAACTTGTGCGTAACTGTTGTTGACCAGCTCCGAAATGAACTGCCTTCTTAGAATGAAACATTACTTATGATGTGAACAATCCTGTGTTTGAAACACTGGTATCAGGAAATTTCCATATAGTCACCTGCTTTAAACGAGGGTTTGGAGCTGCTGAACAAACTGAACGCATAAGACAGAAGTTGCCATTTCACATTTCATTTCACAATATTTGCAAAATTCCATTTCAATTCATAAGGACAAGCTAGCACTGAGAGCAATAGTCTTATTTCTAGTGAAAGAGACACTAATTGCTTTTTTCCATAGGGCATAATAGATGTCTTGGAATATGCCAAAATTTTCGCAATTCATTATTTTCTGCTTTAACAAAACATCCTGTTATCCCAATACTATTGTAGTGAAAGTGGAAATATTACATACCTGACAGATTTAAATACTGCTTACAAAGCATCGTGTTTCAGTATAGCACGGTGAGGTTTATGGTCCTATGAAGCCTCAAACAAGAACTAATCCATGCTGACGTAGACATTCTGGAGCTTAAAAGATGAAAGATGCTGAAAAGTAACTTTTGAATAAGTTTCAGCCCTTCTCTCATATTCAGATATTCACAATCTACTGTACTGGTTCACACTGTTAACAGCATGCCAATCATGGAAGTATACAGAAAGCTGCCAAAATGTCCATAAGTCCAGAACAGTACAGTAAGGGGAAAAAACAGTGAACCCAAAACCTCATGGATGTCTAGATTCCTCCTCCATGATTCGTTGTCTGCATGTCTCTCTCAGCTTACTGATAGTTGCCATGGACAGACTCCCAGGTTCTGCAAATATTTTCTGTCAATAGAAGGTTTAGGAGATCGTCACTGAGTGGATCAAGGTTCAGCATTACAGAAACATGCACACAGTGTTTTCCTGATTTGTTACTCGAACTCTTCTCGTCTTATTCCATCATACCTGCATAAAGGTGTGGCAGTCCATAGTGAAAGCTCCGCGGGTGATCTGTTTGAAGCACTCACACACGTCAGGCAGAGAGCGGGCTCTTAGGATCTCAGGCTGGTGGTGGCGGATGAGAGTCAGAGCCACACGGAAAAGCACCTTTGAACCCTCGTAGAAAAGACAGTCCCAGATCCGCAGAACTGTCTGGAAGCACAGGGAACAAGACAGATATATTTTTAAAAACTACTGAAGGAACAATTCACCCAAAACATAAAGATTTTTCCCCACTTTCCCCTGTTGCAATCCATCCATCCAGATAGTTTCTGTGTGACTTGGCAAGGTTTCCAGTATGGCACGATCTTTCCTACCTCTCATCACCCCAATACAACAGGCTGGATGGATATTCTTTTTTGGAGCTCAAACCGTAAAAAATTTACACCTGGCCCATGTTTGAAACTATTTCCTATCAAAGAACAATGGCAAACTGCATCAATCTGCCCCCAACAAACAATGAATCACAACATTTTTGGACATTTTTGTATTTTGGGTGAAATTTCATTAAATTGAGCATTGCAATAGAATAGTCTAATATGTCACGAATACACTATGAATTCATCACACGCCCTCACTTCTCCTCACCTCTACAGGCAGAATGTCAATGTAGAGGCAGATGAACCAGCGGGAGACCACCAGGGTCCATATGCCAGGGTACTGAGCCATGAGCTGGCCAACCGCAGGGGCTTTGGCCTTCACCAGCTCCCCAAGAACCTCCTGGTCCACCTTCAGCCCCAGCATGGCCGGGCTGTAGTAGTCTACAACATCCCACAATTAGATTAATTCACCTGTGTGCATGTATGTGAGTGAAGTTATAGTTATGAAATATAAAAAATAAACATGCCACATAATATTCACCTGGGAGTATTCTGCCTATCAATGTATCCATGAGCCAGAAGGATTTCTCTTCATCTTTGGTAATGATAATAAGGTAACCTGCAATGAAATTCATGCCCTAGAATAAATAGAGACAGAGATGATAGAGCTGTATGTGCTGTACTGTATGTGCAGGTGTTGAGCTGACTGTCTGGAAACGGCTATTGTTTTTCCAGACAAATACAGATGCAACCTCAGACACATCACAGAATTTATGCTGGACATGCCAACAGGGACATCATATTTCTTGATTTTCTTGAGCTTGATTAAAGATGCTCTACATGTGATTTTTCCATTCATATACTAAGAATCTAGTTGTGATAACACATATAACTTTTTCTCTTACAATGAGTAACCATTATGATTTAATTTTGCTTTCACTTGGTCCAATTTGGAAGAAAAAAAATGCCTTTTAGTTGGTGTTAAACTGCATGACTACACATGAAAAGTATCTGATAGATTTAAATGAAATATTCTGAAAAAAGCAGCCTATAGGGCTCTAGTAGATATACTGCAGAAAAGATGTTATGAAAGCTGTATTTAAATAAAATCCTATTAGAATAAGTGACTAGTTGGTCCTGTTCTCTAGGTAAACAGGAGTTTTGTTAAATGTGAGGAGAGTAGTGTGGTCTTTACCTGACAGTATCCCACTGTCTTATTGTGGTGTCCATAGGCCAGCAGGACATTGTACAGGGCCCCCTGTAGGCACAACTCTGCATTATTCTGGAAGAATACGTTGTCAGGAAAGGTCCTGTGCATGTCTGCCAGCAAACAGAGGAATTGTTCTGTTAAGTTACGCTTGTGTTTCATGTGTGGACTGGCCTGTAGTGAGTACTGAGTTATCCTTTTGATTAGGAGAGAGTGGGGAGACAATACCGCTAAAACAGGGTGTGCACAGAGAACTGACCTGCATTTATGGTCTCCTCCAGCCTGGTGTCACGCTCCATACCCAGCAAAGAGTGGTAGTAACCTGGGTGTCTCTCTAGCTGTTCCTGGGCACCGCTGGTTTCCATCCAGATTCTGGCACGATGCTCATTCGGCACGCCTTTACGCACATACCTCTTCACTTTGGAAACACATTTTATACTTGCATCACATAACCACAGAGAGCATGCAGTAGAAGCAAAGTGGTGTTTGATGTGTGTTTCTTCTACCTGTTACGTTCTTCTCCACATTAGCTTTCCCTTGCAAGAGTTTGGACCACCTCATGGACCTTCTGTTCTGAACAGCTACATACTCATTCATCATCTCCTTGTAGGATTCAAAATCCTGAGGCCTCTCAAATCCATAAGGGTCAGTCCTGCAAGGGCAACTCAAGTCAGTCTGGCACCATTCAAACTGAACTATTGTGAACATAGCTAATGACTACTGTGAAGAAAGGACTGACATATCATGGTAACTCTTTTTCCCCACCCATGTGTTTCTCCTATTCCCTGATGACTGACACTACAATGACCTCCACTGGGTAAGGTTTCTGTAGCCGGGAGATCAATTTACAAAGTTGAATCACTAAGTATTACATTACTTTTAAATAGGAGTAGCAGCAAGGAGCAAACTTCAAGCTCAAACATATCCTTGAAAAATGACATGTACCTTCCACAAACACACTTGGCTGCAACACAAGCTTGGTGGTAGTTGTGGTGCCTTTAAAACCTAAAATAAAACTAATAAATAAAACTAAAATTTTAGAAAAACTGAACACTGGAGGTGTTGTAGTAGTTGATTAAGACAATATCCAATGAATTCCCTAAAGTAAATTAGTTCCCTTATTCCAACAAACAAACAAACAAATAGACCTAAATAAAAAAAATCAACCAATTAGATTACTGTAGTGTGAATAACAGGTAACCAGGTAGCAATAAGGAGCCATCTAACAACTATCTTAGATGATGTTCTCAAGGAATTACATCTATGAAATACAGTTTTCTATTTATAAAAAAATGTAAATGAAAGAATATATATACTGTGGAGGTGAAATTCAGCCAAATATCAATAGGCCACATGAGACAGATACAGGTGATACATAACATATTGTCTCAACATGAAGCTTACCTGTTACTGGCACTGCTACATGAAACATTTCCTCTCATTTCCCTTTCCATTGTGTGTGACATGCAGGTTATTCGCCAAGGCTTAGGCTAAGAAACAACGTGCACCGTCCAGTTTATTTAATCTATAGTCCTTGGGAAAGAAGTTACTGCTGTCATGATAAATAATACAGAAAACGTAGCGTATGTCTCCTCAACCTGGGGGGGCGGTGCTGTTTTTAAGAAACGCCCACGGACATCCACAGGTATGCACTTTGTTTGCATGCAAAACATCTTGGAGGAGGTGCAACAACAGTGTTTGCCCATACCTGCCACACACACACACACACACACACACACCTGTTTTGCAAGTCCCAATCCGTTACAGTACCAGCAGTAATGGTAGCAGTGGTAATAGCAGCTGCTGTAATACTAGTACTACTACCAATAGTAGTAGCAGCACAAATAGGCTAGTAGTAGTAGCAGTAGAGGTAATGCAGTAGTTATTGCAGTAGCTGTTGCAGTAAATGTACCACTAGTAGTAGTAGCAGAAGCAGTAGTGGCAGTAATGGTGGTAGCAGTGGCAGTGGTCATTTTTGTTGTTGTAATATTAGTACTGCTATCAGTAGTAGTTGTAGCAGTACTGATAGCAGCGGTAATGGTAGTAGTGACAGTTGTAATAGTTGTAATAGTGACAGTTGTAATAGTGGCAATATAAGTCGTAATACTATTTGTACAAATCATGTCGATTCATATTAAAGGACTGGATGATTAAAACTAAACTAAAACTCCACCTCAAGATTTCATTGTCTGCTCAAAATAATTCCATACTATAAGCTGCTTCAAATTATAAGATACTCTCTCCTGGCCTCTCTCCCAGTCATTGCCGCTCCTCTCTGTCTCCATCTTTCCTGTCATCCTTAACTGTATGGGCAACTATATAACAAACAAAATGTTACAGAATCATCTCTGAAAAAGAGAGAAAACCTTTGATAAATAGATTTCACAAAAGGAAGATGCAATAGGCAGTAGACACCAATCTGATTTCAAAATCACTTGAAATACCCGGTACTGTTGGTGGAATAAACCAACAATGTGATGACAACTCCACCACGAGTGGAGTTGTCATACAACATACAATTAACAGTACATACATATTCTCAGTAATATGGAACATTTATTCATGATCTGATCTACACGTGTGCATGTATGGTGTAACTTGGACGGTGCCCATTTAGATATTTTCAGTTACAAAAGGGCTAAACCCAGGTACGGTTAAAGAAGAGTTCATGCTTTATTCAAGTCTCTTTTAAATGAACAATATACTTTGGCTACTTACATGATGTATCAACAATATTCTCATTTGCACAACTTACAGTAATAGTGAACAGATGGGCTGAAAAGTTTTAAGATAAACAAATATTTAGCAGATGGGTATTTTATCCAAAGGCATATTTTGTCATCCTGTTGTCCTCAAGTATCCTGGCTTCTGTACTGAGGGCTTTGCACTGCAGTAACATAAAGACATATGCCATGCAAATCCTAGATATATTATTTCCCTACTTGAAATTTCTATCAGATGCTCCTGATATGTTAGGGATTTACCAACTTACCCTGGTATATAAAAAATGAGGTCTTTGCTGAACAGCTGCACATTCAGATCTTTCTGAACCAAGTCAAGGTATGAGATACAACTGAGGACATTACATTTAGGATTCAAGGCCATGCCTCAATATTCTAGTGTTAAACTCTAGTAGGTATCAAGTATTGTTACCTTGACACCAAAATATGTTGACATGACTGTTTTACTCTGCATCAAAATGACAGTCAGATACTGAGATTACCCTGACAGGTCAACAAATGATGAGGTAAGAGTCCCACAAACCAAGGACAATTCCCTAAATTGAAGCACAGCCTTTCATTAAATGATAAATTTATTCATTAAACTGGACAGAAGTGAACAAAATGTTAACATGCTTGCGATGAGTAGCTCAACAATTCCATGACTTGACATCTAAACTTACAGTATATCATTCAAATGATACTGAGGCATCCTGTAAGAGATTTTAACACTTAATGTACATAAAAGAATCATCTTTTGCATTTATAAATGTAATGTATTTATATTATTCTTCATAGAGTTCTCTTTGTAAACTGTAGATACAGTATGTACAGTAACAACTGCAACAGTTCTGTTGGTGCTGGTGTACTAAGCACTCTGTCCCAAAGTCAGAGTAAGACACAGGATCTTTCCACAGTCCTTCCACGGGAGCTCCATATACCAAAAACAAAGCTGACTAGAAGAATCAACTGTGAAACACAGATTCCTCCTCTTGCCCCTTTCAAGTACAGAAAGCCAGTGCCCTCCTCTCTGCGCTCTGTCCATCTCCACTTGAAAGGCTGTGGCTGTGCCTGACAGGTAGTGCTCCTCCTGCAACAGAAGAGAGGGGTGTCCAGGATACGGAGTTTCCAATAGGAGAGACAGAGGCGAATCTGGCCAAGTCCATGTGACGCCTCAGTCTTTTACTCAGCTCCCTGATGGGTGGTTTCCTGACAGTTTCAAGTGCTTCTGTTGTTTTTTTCTCTGAAGTCTACAATTTTCACTATTTTTTGTACAAGTCTTTAAAAAACTATGAAGTCACTGTAAAGGAAACAGAGTTCTGATTCTCCAGAGTTAGGCTTTGATTTAGAGAGTTTTACGTTTTGATCCTGTCACAATTGGTCGAGCAAATTCCACAAAATCATCTATGAGGACTGGCCATGCTCCTGAGGATAAACACACACACATGAGAGAGAGAGAGGGAGATATTGTAAGTGTCACAGTGATTTGAATATGAAATTCCATGTTTCTTTGTATTTCCTCAAAATGTTAAACCTGAAGGTATTCCAAATGATTTCATCATATCAAACTAACCTTCCTCATCGTAGTTTGACATATCGTCTGCAATCATGTTACCAAAGTCCAACAAAAGGTTCCATGTGTCTTTAGGAATTGATCGTTTATGATGCTCCTGGAATAGACAAGTACAAGTAAACATGTAAGTATACACATGGTTTTAAGCATCTTGATTTCAAATTCTTGACTTCTATAACCCAGAAATTGTCATTGTTTTCTCCATTACACCACAGTTTAAATCACTGGTGGGTTGCCAGGCCAGGAGTATGCAGGTTTTCATTCCAACCAAACATCACACCAGCTGATTTTACTAATTAGTTCCCCTCTCTGGTTGAAGTTATGCTAAATTGTTAATCAAAGCAAAATCAGCCATTTTAGACTAAATAATAATGAAAACCAGCATACCCTTCAATGCTTATGGTTGCCTATCACTGGTCTAAACGGAATTAACTTCCTTGATTTACCAATAGGAATCTATTCCAAAGATCCAGGAACTTAAATCGTCCCGTTAGAACCAGGTTCCAGTAGGCTACAGCCATCTCTAAATCTGAGGAGACAGAAAAAAATCATAATATATGCTATTTGCAATGCATTTGACTGGTAGCACTCCGCCAGCTGTTTTGAATGAAAAATTTATTTGTGCACTCTAGTGTCACCCTGCTTACCTAGACCCTTCTGTCCAGGATTTTTTGCAAAGTTAAAGGTGAACTGGTAGAAGTCCTTGAACTTGCTGCTATCTTTAAGCTCCTGTTCTAATCTTGGTAAAAGAGCCTTCAGTTTCTCTGGGCTGTCACACCTGGGGAGAAACAAGCCATCAATAAAAACAAACCTCCTTGTGACTACAAATACGCACTCCAATTAGTTGTGAATATGGTTCCTAATTCCAAATATTGAAAAGTGCTGGTGACATACAAACTGTCTCAATTTAACTCTGACACGTTAAACTCAAAAGTCTAACACTACATAGCTGTTCCACCAGACATTCCACGAAGACATAAAATACTCAAGCTGTGGTTGAGTCAGTCTATATATAGAAACCCTCCCCTCCATGAGGCCACACTAAGAAACAAACACTATGCTAAGATACTTCTAGTGGCGTGTTTATGTCCCACTGCAGAGCATTTCACAAGATAGTGATGGTATCACTCACCCCAGCTCTGTCATCCCATCCAGAAACTCCTTCTTGCTGAACTCGCACTGAGTGGCAGCGCGAAACTTCCATGCAACAACCAAGACAGTGATACTAGCCGGGTCCAGTGACAGGTCATCGCAAAACTGCTGGATTCCATCTATACCGATCTTATTTTCATCTTGGGGATCTATAAAAACAACACAAATCACAATCACATCACATTATGCATCTGCTACCATGACAACTACAAACTTCAGCATTAGTTATGAATCAAACAAGTAGTGTCTATATGATTTTAAGGGCACAGGTGCTTTTAGCACACAACTCCAGCCAGTAAATATTTCCTTAAAAGTTCAGATTGTTAGCTGTTACGCTTGCCTTTGTAGCGATTGTAGAGCTGCTCCAACTTTTTCCGGTCTACTGAAGTTTTCATGGATTCCTTACAGTAGAGGTCTGGGTTCTGGAAGTAGTTGTCAGTAGCCACTTCTAGTTTCCAGTCATTCTGTGTGAGGCAGTACACAGCCGTCTTCTCCCCTGCCTGCGTGAAGGACATGAACTGCCGAACCTTGTCCCTCTGCGAAGACTTCAGCTTATGCTGTACAAATACAGGACAGGGGCTATCAGGCACCGGCGCACACAGGCCAGGGAGCACAGAGAGCAACACACACACACAGATTGAGATGCAGACAACAATGCATAACGAGACACACACATCCACAGGCATCCAGGCAACGGTAATGAGCACAGGAAAGACTGGGAGACAGCAGGACACTCAGACACATGTTTCAAAAGGTTAGTCAGTCACACTGACAAACAGACATCATCAAGGGTGAGTAATAAACTGGTAATTATGTCCTCTCCAAAAGCAAAGCTGACTATTCTGAGTGTATCCTCAAAGCATGTGCTGCAACCCAAAGGGGGGGTCTCAAAAAAGTCAAGTCATGTATGTAACACGAGTAGGGGGATGCCATTAACAAGACCTTGTGGTGCAACAAGTCTGGAGTCTAAGCAACCCATGCACCCTGCCAGTATAGAGAAATCATTTCAAAACCCATCACCCAGTCTCCTCACATTGCCTGAGTTAGAAAGAAGATGCATTTCACTAGGCTACAGAATTTCCTGAAACCTAAGAGCAGTGATAAGTTCACTTACCAAACCATCAACATGCAGTAGTGTAAACTTACTCAACTCCTAAGTGCCACGACAACCTTTATTTCTCTTAATAATGAACTCGTCGGTTTAAAATGGGTGACGTCAGCTGCCGTTAATACAGAGCGGGTCGTCGTGTGCCCAGATGGATAAGTTAGCATTATCTTCATAACACCAGGTAGTGTCTAGGCTAACGTTAGCTGTGTTAGCTGAAATGTGTGAATGACAGTAACATTGGACATAACAACATGGAAAAATATTGTCAGTGCTGCTGTCCAGTTACCTACATTTCCCTCCAATAGCATTACGTGTGGTTCTCGTTGACGTTCAGCGGCTGACCTGCTCACAGTCAAACTTACCAAGCTACCAAAAAGGGAGATGTAGCTAGCTAGCTGGTCTCAAAATATCAGCAACTGACCTTCCCTTTAATGGTAGCTAAATATTTTGTAGGAAAATAACAATATAGGCGTGCGAAAACGCGACACACTTTCTACCTTTATAACACTGCTATAGTCGTGTAGTTAAGCCTTACCAGCACCAGAACCAATGCTTGGGTTTGTGTTTATTTTGGTTACCTACCATTTTCACAACCGCTGTTTGACCAGTTTGATAGCCTGACTGTCGTTCATTCATTGTGCGCCTGCGCGGAAGTTGTCAGGTAGCTAGCTCTTTGTAGCTAGATGGATAGCTTTGGGCTCATCCCTTTGTATTTGAGCTTTATTCTGTGACCTTACGTTAAACATCTTGACCAAAACATGTCTTTACTTATCATATTTTGTGGTCAACTTCGGCAGAATATGCGCACATGTAAAAGAGGCTAGATGCTCCAAACTGCACGTAATGTACTAGACAAATAACTTTGTATCTGT
>OMKZ01014739.1:0-11331 GCA_900302535.1 Neoniphon sammara
TTTTTTTTTTTAACAGCAAGGGTGTCAAGTCTATGGATTAAATAAGGTGATCCTATCACTGAGGAGAAAAAACACACAATCCATTTCCAGTCTGGGATGACGGTTATGAAGCACTTTGACACAGACAAACAACCAGCACACACACACACACACACACACAGTCTTTCACTCTAAGATGGGGCGATAAGACAGTGCTGTGAAATGTGTGGTCTTCAGAGATGTTTTGAAGATGTGCTTTAACTGCCGCCTGCCTCATTTCCTTTCACCTGCGGAGCCTCTGGGCCTCAGCAGCAGCCCAGCAGTGCCACGATCAACCACACAGGTATCCTGCTACTTCACAGGGCAAAGCTAAATGTCATGGCTGAGAAGCTGTTCATCAGATTGGGTGGCCACAGAGACCTGAGTCTGAGGCAAGGATGCTTATTGTTGAGAAAGAAATCTATTTGACAGTGAAGTTACATAGCACAGTATATATTATTAATATTTCCACATATTATTTAAATGGATCATGGAACATATTACTGAGTTAAAAAACTAGGAACTTCTTCGAATTTGAATCATTTTTGTAAATTTTCTTCTTCTTGAGTAGCAGCAAACGTTTTTGTGCTCTTCCCATCTTTGGCTGTGTGCTGATTGCTGATCCAAGCTTGACAGGCTCATAGTTTACTGTCAGTTTTACTTTACAGTGTTGAGCTGGGATTTGATTTAATTGTTGTCAAGAGCGAGAAAAGCTGTGCATATAGTTGCGTATAAGGAAGCATATTTGATAAATAATTCATAAAGACAGATTAGTGCATAATAGTTTACCTAAATACTTGATGCGTGGTAAACTCTGGCATCATGACCTGCTATTATGATATGCACTCAAATTTCAGTGATGTCAGTGAGGTCAAGCAAGTGGGAAGGCGCATCCATCCAGAATTCATTAAGTTGCCAACAAAGAAATCCTGTAGTATCTGGCAACAGTTCAACCAGATCGCTCCTTTGTAAGTTGTGAAGCTGAAGTTAATTTTCCTAATTGGAAATTAATTTATTACCCCAGCCTTTTTTTTTGTTTGTTTGTTTTGGCAGATTGATAAACATTTTGTTGGCAAAATAGTGCGTGCTCAGGGAATGCTATTCAAAGAGGTCATGTTCACAAAGAAAAGTCAATAATTCAATAATTTCAGAAATGCAGGGTTTATTTAAAAAAAAAAAAAAACTCCTCCACCTTGGCAAAGCAGGACGAGAGATGACATTGTAATGATGAACCACACAGAGAGGCGAAGACAGAAATGTGTGCTCTTAGTCTGATTTCAATGGATCATTGAGTGAAGGCCTTTGTTTAAAATATATTAGTTAATTTGTTTAAGATCAGATGGTATTGCTGAAACAAAAGGAAAATGTACATAATCTGGTGCACTGTGACTCCATTTATAGATTTTTTTTATCCACAAAAGAAACTAAGTCAAACAGACAATTTCTTAACACTTACAGGCTGTAATTTTAATAATGCTATTATCTTCAGCAGGAATCAAACAAAGGATAAATCTACCCAGTATTTCAAGTTTTGTAAATATTTGTATCTAAAATAATCACCAGTTGTGCAGCTGCATCATCTCAAATTTAATCCCCTATCCAGATAGTTTGCTCACTTATTTTTCCTCTAAATCCTGTGCTATAGTGACACCAAGTGGACATCTGCAGCACATAGTCTTACCCTGACTGAACGTTAAGATTAAGGGGAAAAATGGCCAACATGAGGTGGAAAAGGCTAATCTGGCACTGGGTTAATTAAGAAATAAAGGATTTGTGTCAAAATATTTAGTTTACAACTACAACTATATTACAACATTTTACAATGAACAGAATGAAATGGCTGTTTCAGTGTCAGCATAGGTGCAAGACCTTGTGGGGCCTTTTGCAATGGATACTCTCTGTGTGCACGCATGTGTGCGTGCGTGTGTGTGTGTGTGTCCATTGACTTGTGTCTGTGCACTTACTCAGTCAATGCAATGAGAGAGTTCAGTTTGGCTGCCAGTTGTTTATTTTCTGAGCAGTGATTGTGGCCTTGATTACCTAACTCTCCTCTCAACATCTGTGTGCAAGATGCCCGACCAGAATAGCCATGTCTTCACTCTTGTCACTCACTTTCTATTTTTCTTCTCCTTTTTCCTTCCCTCTCTTCTCTCATCTTTCCCCTCATTGCCTCTTGTTTTTCCTCCTCATTCTTTTCCAGGTTCCTCTCCTGTCCTCTGCGTCTCATTGCTCCCCCCTCCTCCTCCTCCTTTGGCAGTGAACTGTCCAAATCTGTTTTTGTCTATGCAGGCTATAATCCTAAAGTGAAAGGGAAGACAAATGCCTTACTGCAGTGGATTTCAAAGTGGGGTTTGGGGACCTCCAAGGGTCCTTGAGAGGATTCCAGCAGCTGGTTGTCAGCAAAATGAGGAATAGTTTAATTTTGCTGTAATTTATTTTAACGAGAAATTGCTATAAGACAAAAAAAAAAAAGAAAAAAAAAAGAAAAGGTTTGGTCTAACCACTTTGGACATAAAGAGTAAATCCACACTTAATCACATAAGGCAGAAAACATGTCTGCTGCACTGCTATCTAGGGGTCAAAACTTGGCCACACCTTATCACTGATGTCACAACAGGTATTTTTTATTAGGTGTCAATAGCAAAGTACCTGCTGTGACATCACTGATTCAGAGGTGCAACATGCCTGAAAATTTCAACCTCTAGAGGCAGTGCAGCAGAAATTTTCTGCCAGTGCTGACTCACTCTTTAACACAAATCCAAAATTTGTTCTAACATCAGGGTCCCGAGGGTGAAATCATTTCAAAAGGGGGTCCAGGGCTTAATGAGAGTCAACTTGGGGTGTGCAGACCATGAAAAAAATTGAAAACCACTGTCTTACTGCTCATTCATCACAAGTAAGGGTCAATATAGTCTCAGTCTAAAGTAAATAAATAGATCCGCATAGTTCCAGAGGAATCCAGGAAAACGATTACCACCTGTTGTCTTATATGTTGTGTTCAGCAACCAGCTCAATTCTTCAGGAATGGTAATACACTTCAGACAGGTGTTTTGACAGACATGGTCTATGGTAGTACACTTAAAATGCCAACAAAATGGTTTGCAGTGTGACCGTACAGACAGAGCTCGCTGACATTCTTTGAGCATCTGCTCCGGCCCGTTGTTCTCTCAGATCCTCATCCCTCCTGCCTGACAAGCCAGCTCCTCCTGGATCACAGTCCAGGCATTTCCTGTCCCCCAGGGATACAGGGCAGCATCTGATTTGTCTGTGACTGTAAGTGCATTAGAATAGCAATGTGATCTGAATCCCCGGGGCTTAAGCTTACAGAAGAGATGAGAAAGTCTAGAGTATTAGGTCATGATAGGCAGGCGAGCCCCCCTCCCCACCCCCTCTTGCTCCCTTCACTCGGGCAGTCCATATGTCATTATGACAGGAATCTTAAATCACATGAAGGCTTTATGGACCGATCCGATGGGAGTGATGAGTGAGGATCTGGCCATGATCAGAGGAAATGCTTTGTGTGTCAGAGAGTGAAAGACTATGGCTATGGTCTTACCATCCACCCTTAGCTCTGGAAAATACATCAGCTCAAAGTTTTTACCTTCTTCTCACTCTTTTGTGATTTATCTTCACAGCGCCTTTGACTTTAAACCAGTTTCCTTTTAATCTTCTTGCACAATTGTTCCTCTCCCAGCTCAACAATGTCCTTGTCTCACCTCTTGACAAGAAAAGTTTCCACAAGTTCTCTCTTCAGTGGGCGCTCCCGTAACGCATCATGTACAGCGTGTACCACACCACTACTGCAGCGCGCAGGTTTGATTCCATCCTGCACCCTTTGCTGCATGTCATCCCCCTTCTCTCTCCCCCATCCTTCCAGTCTATTGTCATCTGTCTATCAGTCATTGTAGATTCTACAAAACAAAAAAAAAGAAGCACAGAAAGGCCCCCCAAAAAAGATCTTTCTCATTTCAGGGATCAGCTATTCATTCTAATGGCAGAGATGGCAAAGATATTGTGATGTGAAGTTTTCCAACATCATGATTAAAACACTGCCAAGGGCCCTTTTTTAATGTATGAAATGAGTATATATTGTTAATGCAAAGAACTGATAGAAGCTACAGTATCTATCTTAAAAAGGTAAATATGACCAGTGCATAGTCTGTGCCTGTGGGACATTTAAAGGATAGGTGCAGTGTTTTTCAACCCATGTTGTATTAAAATGGTGATACCCAGTAAGCAACATTTGCAACAATTTTTTGAGTCGACAATTTCAAGACGTATTTGACTATGCTGTGAGTTTCCAGTTCTCAAAAAGAATATTTGTAATGTTTTATGAGGCCGAAAATTAGTGCCCTTTTGGGTTGTGTTGAAGGCTAGCAAGAAGCTGCAGCAGAGTGCTAAGTTTCTCCTCACTCAAGCTAGCAGTGAGGTGTGCTGTGTGCTGTTATACATGATGGAAATCAACATTTTCATATGGCCTGGGTTGAAAAATGCCAAACCTACATAAGCCTTATCAGTCAAGCCTTAAGGAGTAAGAATGTGCAGTACAGTTCCTGGTCCATTTCACACGTTACTGTGTATATATAATGCTCCTCAACACACTCATTCTCTGTCTCTCTCTCTCTCTCTCCAAGAGGCCTGGGCCCCCTGCTTGGGGAGCTCGGAGAGGGAGACAGAAAGAGAGAGAGTGAAAGTTAGATAGTGAGTGAATGAGCGGAATCTGATCAGCGGCCAGTATTGGCACCGTTCCCCCCGAACCGGACCTCAAGCGTGTGGGCCCTTGGCGGGTGGATAGACAGGCGGTGCTGGGACTCAGAGGAGGGAGGCTGGCCAGCTGGAGCAGTAACAGAGTGGTATTGTGAGCTGACTGACTGACTGATGCCTCAGTGGAGCAGGGAAGCGGGCTGATGGGGTGGCCTCTTTCTGGGGCCCACAGGGCCCCTCTGTACTGATGCACTGCTGGAAGTGGGTCAGACAGACACAAGAGCACAGTGGAGAGCAATCAGAGAGCGTACGCTCAGCACAGCTCCAGGACAAAGAGGCATCAGAACAATGAACTTTGTGTACACTGAGCTGGACGAGAGAGGGGGATAAGACTTCGGCGACAGTGGTCTAAAACATACTGTATAGCGCACAAAGAGTAGTCCGATATTTAACTTTGGACTTGCTGTTTTTTGGTATTGTGGTCAAATGGTCAGATGTTCAGTGTGGTCCTGTTTGCTTGACATTGCAAAAATAAAATTCTGGTGACACAACAGGGTCAAAATGGGAGAACCAAGAAGTATCAGTTATAATGAAAACCATAACTAAAATAAGGAAATAAAGTAAAAATGGGGAAATTAAATCTGCTCAGTTAACATTTCACATTTCCACTTGGCATGGAAAATAATTCATGAAATTCATCAGGATGCTAAAATTAAACATATGGTATCCTTGATAGACTATTAGCAAAACAAAACAAAACAGACTCTGCTTCCTCATATACAGAGTGGTGGTCACTGTTGTGAACGGGTTATAGACAGAGTATGACAATAACATGAAATAGGCCCTTTGACAAGGTGTTCAGAGCAGAGGCTGTTGCTCTACCTGCCAGAGGGAGGCACTGTTCTCATGCAACACAAATTAACATTCTTCACAGCATCCATTTTGCCTCCAATTCTCTGCAGCTCTGGAGCTGCAAAATGATAGCCAGCATATTAACAGTAAGCACTTAGTTACATTGTTACTAATGTGGGCACAGGGAGGAGACATGGCTGCCACTTCATGGTATATGAGAAGTCGGAGCACAACAACACAGTAAAAGAAAGATCTTAGAGGGCGGTGGAATGTGAGGAATGGCAGAGTAAAACCTCCTGTAAAAGATGAACAAAGCTCGGGCTGTGTCACACTTAAATCTGAAACATACTCAGAAATCCCATAAAGTAACATTTATGAGTTGTTCATAACAATGTGACCACACACAGTTGAACACTGATTATGGACACAAACACTGGAGTTGTGTAACACTCAACAGACCTGGGCAAAACTCAGCCTGAATGTGGTTTCTAATATTTCAACTCCACCTACACTTGGCATTTTTGATGCTATGCTAACAGAAAATGAATGGATGGTGTCTTGCACATTATGTGGCTCACTCCAGGCCACATCCAGACATACAGGAGACGCAGCAAAACAGATTTTCTGCGACTACCTGCATGAGCAGTACAGACAAAATCACATTCCAGGGTGCAGTACAGGTATGTGCGCTGGATAAACACTGTGGTTATGCATCATATCTGTGCTGGCGCCCTGTCAAAACATGATCTAGATACATATCCTCCCAGACACAAACAGCCAATTCAAATCAAGTATGTGCAGAGTTTTATGCATCAAAATGTATCCAAATGCCATTTTTTACCCAGGTCTGGTGAATTCAGATAAATAAGGAGACTGATGAAGATTTGAGACAAAAGACACCACACCGTCACAGATTGGTCTTAGTAAATAGTTTATATGTAACTGTTTCTTGATCTTTGCAAACACTGTATAGAAAACACTTATGGTAACATTTTCAAACATTTAAAGCGTGTCTGAGCTTTCAGACAGACATGACACAGTAATCTACAGCTTTATAAACATTCTCCCCTTCTGACCTATCAGCTATAGGCCAGGCATACACACTGCTCTACACTCTTCCCACCGCATACAAACCCTTCCACATACACACACACACACACACACACACACACACATACACACACACAGCCAGCCAGCGCTATCGTGCTCTCCACATATTATTCACAGTAGGCTTTATAACACTGTTTCTGTATTGTATGATGGTTCTCGACATTTTTTTATTATTTAAAATAGCTATCAACATTTATGCTGTAATATTTGGAAAGTGATACATTTGTATTTACATAAGCTTATTGAGCGAAATTCAAATACAATGTGTGTGTGTGTGTGTGTGTGTGTGTGTGTGTGTGTATGTGTTTGTGTGTGTATGCGTGTGTCTGTGCGTGTATGTTGTGTGTGTATGCATGTGTAATGCATGTGTGTGTGCGTGCTGACTGGAGCCATCTGATCACTCTGCTTGAGTCTTTCCCAAAGTCCTTGCCCCACTGATAAAGTCCAGTCTGTTCAATAGTCCGGTTAAAAAAGAAGGTGGGCGGCTCTGACAGGTGTGTCTCCAGTTGCCCCAGCATGGCCCCTCAGTCGCTCAGAGAGGCAACGCAGGACAGTGGAGCTGTGTGCAACTGCTCACTGACTCACTGAAAGAACCCCGGTGACGAAGCCCCATTCCCCCAACCCCTGTCTTTCTGCAGGTACAGAACCCGGCCAACGCCATTACAGCGAAGTGTGACTGTTATAGCATGAGGAGATATGGAAACATCGAAGTGACTGGAGAGGGTGTAAGAGGCTTGCAGCGCATTGGACTGATCATACATTCAGCAGAGAGCCAGGAGGCGTCAGGCATTCTCTCGGACGGCTGTGTTTTCGGGTCCTACAACCTCAGTACATCTGGGACTGTCACATTCAGACTCTCATATCCGTGTACCTTTGTTCATTTTGCACAAGAGAAAAGTAACAAAAGTTAAACTTGGCAAATGGTCACAGTACCATGTCTGATTTAAAAATGCCTCTCGGAGCATCAAAAAAGGATGCCACGGAGCAGTGATTAAGTCTTCACTTTCAGCTAAGACCACATCAGGCCCCTCCCCCTTCCCCCTATTTCTCTCCCTCCCCCACCTTCTCTCTTACTCACTCAGAAATGCAAGCAGTCACGTGTACATTCATACACACAGAGCACAGAACTGAGCAATTACACTTAGACACTTAAAAATATGTTGGCACATATGCATACACATGCACGCACATATACAAACACACACACACACACACACACACACACACACACACACACACTCACACAACAGATTGGGACATGAGTTAGAGACCAACCTAATGTGAGAGGAGAGTGAGGCACATAATTTGACAGGCCAAATACAGCCTGACTTTTGGTTTACTCAAAACAGAAGTCAGATGTGGATGATTAAGGTGTCACTGTTATCGTGCAGACAGGCCCAGTCTTACAGCCTAGTGAGAACCTCTAAAATGTAACATCTATATAAAAACATCAGCACCTATATTCTCCCAGGTGCCTTATACATATATGTTTATGTTCAAATCATCAGAATACTTTTTAAGTAGCTATTAAGCAGAGATACAGGTAGAAGTCCTGGCTCCATGGTCCACATGTGTAAAGCCAGACACTGGCAAATAGTTTCGGGGTTCAACTTGGACTAAGGTACCATAGTGATATGAACAAGGATGAAAGACTTAGTTTTTGCTTCACATCCTCATTTGCTATTACCAAGGTAAAAGGCATTGTAACAGAGACCATCATAATTAAACATTAAAAGATTTTATGTACTCAACAGTCTACTTTAATAAACTCTGGGTTGGGGCCCCCGAAACGGGTCACAGGCCTATTTCTGGTGGGTCCCCCACATGGCAAGAGTAGCAGTAGGTTTTCAGGAGCCTGGGTCCAAGGAAAAGGGACTAAAATTTGCTGGGCCCGGGCTGAAAAAGCTTAAGAACCGCAAATAGTGTCTCTGCTGGGTGCAGGAGTGACAGCGGTGGAGAATGGAAATGGAAATGTCTACTCAATCTCTTACGGGCATTTATGGAGGTGCGTGAAAAGCCCCTGCAGGTCTTTGAGGGCCGTTTATTCAAAGAGGCAGCACTTTGCTATCCCTGTATGGAAAGGTAGGTCTCTTGTTATGCTGTTTTCCTCTACTTTCCCTTTATTTAAAAGCTACTTCATTACCCTTGGTGTGTTGGTCCGCAGGGGTCAGTTATTTTTGTTCCATGTTGATAACAGAAAGAGAGATAGTAAGGGAGGATGAGAGAGGGCAGGTAATCTGTCCAGCGTTCCAGTCTCCCCACCCTTTGTGGGGGTGGGGGCCAGGAGTTTTAGGCGGGCGCAAGTCGTTCAACCGTCATCTGGGGTGGAATCTTCAGGGGTGGACGACTCCTCGGCAAAATCGTCCGACGAGCCGCTCTTGTGGATGCGCCCGTCGCTACGCATGCTGCGGAAAGTCTTGCGGAAAGCCTCCATCATGGAGTGGGCCAGCTTCTTGGCCTCCAGCTTGCTCTCACACTCCACAGCGTGGCAGTCCATCTGGAAGGACAGGTCGTCGTTGATCTCCCGGTAGATCCACGCAAATACGTTGGGGCTGACGCTGTGGTCAGCCGTGCAATAGGCAATCCGCGCCACTTGGTAGGTGTCCATGGTTACCGAGGCCTCGCCATGCTCATCTAGGTGGTGGAGACGCACCTGGAAGGGTCGGATCTCCAGCAGGGAGTTGGCCGCAGTGTGGGTGCCCTGCTGCTGGGCCAGGGAACGACGCTCCACCAGGCCAACCACTGCCGACTCTGTGCAGCCAGACAGGAACTGGGTCCCCGAGATGGTCACCTTGCCCAGATAGGTCACCTGCACCAAAGGAGACACACAAAGACTATTAGACTCACATATCAACAAAGAACAGCTGTCAAATAGGTTTCTGAGATACAGAATCACACCTGTGCATGATAGCTAGCAGGGACGTGATCCTAAAATCCTCAAATCCTGAGGACAGAAAGGCTGAAAGATCATACACCTGGGTAGCAGTGATCTGGGGGTCAGTTTTTGTTAAACCCATGACCACCTGCCCCACCAGGAGGGCCCATCCAACCCACCTGATCCACAAACCCACCCACCTCCAGAACGAAAAAGACAGACACACAGATTTTTGTTGCCTGGTTCTCTGTTCAACACATGATGTGTGGGGATGCTGTCTTGGAGAAAACAAAAAATAGAACAGCTGCAGTTCATGAAGGTGCTGACAGAATAGGAAATTGATTGATTAATGCATTTGGAAATTCATCTATAGTTATGGTGAGTGATGACCTGCGCCACTCGACCCAATAATACTCTGTTCCCTCCATTTGAATCTGCTCAATCCATGGATTTACCTGTAGATGCGGATTGACCCATGATCACTACAGGTTAGGAATATCTCCTATGTCTGATATTATTTACATGAAGTAAAACAGAACAAAAACACTGATTGTGAAAACCAGTTTTGGCCCTTTTGAATTTAATCACTTTGGGTGGCAGATTCTTTTCAATATTTAAAACATTACTTCACATAAAGCTCTAAGATCCAACCAATGTGGGGAGAGCTGAAAATTAATGTCCCATCATGAACTAATTAACTCCATTTTGAGTTTACATTTTGAAGTTAATTAACCTCAAAACTGGTGCACAAAGTCTCTCTCTGTGTATAGGGACAGATCTGTTAGAGCCACCAGTTGTGATGAGAGGATTTTATAATTCCATGTGGTAAGCGTGCTGACATGCTGAGGGCTCTGTGTGTGTGTGTGTGTGTGTGTGTGTGTGTGTGTGTGTTATTTCCCAAGGAGAAAGAAAAAAAAAAGCACTTTGTTGCGCTGTGGCTGCACCCAGCACCATAGAATACCATAGTAATGACACATACACACACTGCATACCAGAGAGAGAGAAAGAGAATGAGAAAGAGAAAGAGAGAGAGACTTAGGAAGTGAACAAAGCTTAGTTTACTACTGGAACATGGCCAGCTTAAGACTGATCCAGGAATAATGGCTGACTTGTGCACGTTCTCTACATGGTGTTCTTTATGGCTTTATAAAAATACATAGAGGAGGAGCCTACAGGGAGTCAAGCACTCGAAGACTTTTTACTCCAGTCTCTGTTTACAGCGGGGCAGGGGAATACTCGGCTTCTCTCTCTCGTTACAGCTGGCTTACATGCAGCCATCATTTGATTTACAGTTTAAGTGCAGTGGTAAGTGTGAACACTAGAGGAGAGATAGGCTTCATATATTAAAGTCTATAACATCTATACAGCTGTGGGTTGCGTTCACGGTGTCTCATATTTCACATAGTGAACGCAATGAACATCTGCCCAACACTAAGACTGTTTGTGGTCTCAATAAAAAAAGTGGACAGCTCTGTAGTACCCTGAGTATTAAGTCTTTTCAGCTCTTATATTTTATTATTCTGATGACAACAGAAATCCGCCCAGTGAATCAATGCCAATGATGGACTGACACACATGAGGCTGTCCATTAAAGGAACCCTGAAAAAATGAAAGCACACAGAGCTCTAAGTCCTGTTTTATCCATCACATGGTGCAACTGCTTCTCCTCTTCCCGAAGTTCCAGTTTAGTCTGCAACCGTCAACTCTACCTGCCCTCTTTCTTGGCCACGATTTTTAATGAATGGGATCTTTGAGAGTAAGCACAGGGAACA
>OMKZ01014739.1:12749-42883 GCA_900302535.1 Neoniphon sammara
GAGCAACAAGTGGAATTTTACAAAAGGCAGAACACAGTGGCAGGGTCATGCCTCTGTGTTTTGCCACTGTTGGACCAGTGGTCACTGACATGTGGTATCTGATGGTGAGACGGATGGTCGACCGATGTAGCATCAATCCCCAAGTCACATCAAAATGGCTAAGGGAATGCTAGTATGAGCAAAAGACAGAGTCCCAGGCAGTGCGAGCAGCTCCGTCCTTATGCCTGGTTTTCATCAGCAGTGACCGCAGGGTGGGACGTACCGTACGGCCTCTGCACCCGATCTATCATTCAGCTGAGCACCACAGGTCTGCAGGAGCGGCCTGGAGGCGAGCGGTTAGCTAGTCAACCACACTGACACCCTCTTCCAGCCAAAAGGCAGTCAGTCACTCAGCTAGCCAGCAAACCCAACGACTGCGCCAAGACACATCAACCATCTAGTGTGTATTGTGTGTATGTCAAACAGCAATAAGGAGTCATTATGGACTCATTTCATTTGATGTATTTTCTCTGCCTCTCCTATTTTGATATTGAATTACTCTTTAAATTTCGATCATTTCTCCTGATTGCTTGCTTCCTAGTTGAATGAAAGCTGACCGCTTGCCAGGTTTTGCTCTCTGAGAACAAAAACAGAAAGTTTATTTTCTCTGTCTATCTGTATACATTGCTCTCTTTGTCTTTCTCTACATCGGTATGTCTCTGTTCTGCTGCTGCTAGAGCATTAAAAAATTAGAATTTGATGTAGGCATCACGCTAAATAATGCTCACAACCATAGACAGTAGGTGCAGACATGGCTCACATTAGAAGGCAAATGATTTAATGCAAACACATTAATGCATGTTTAGACTACACCAATTGAGAGAGCTACCATAGTAAAGGAGCACCCAAACCAGCTCCGCTTCAGTTCAGTTCAGTCGAGTTTGTTTTGGTCTGGTATTGTGAAAACAACTCGTTCTACATTTCTCAAGTGCACGGAGCAGTCCGCCTGTCTATCGGCTCCTCTCCTCCTGCTTCTTCTTCAGTCCTCGGTCCCTGCGGTATCTCCAAAGACACCCTCCCCCCCTTCCAACCCCCCACTGACAGCTGGTTAGTTTTGGATTTTGCAATGTCACACAGACTAAACATGCTTACTCTGAACGCCATGAAAAAGATGCAGAAGAAGGGGAGCGGGGGACAGAGGAGGGCACAGACGGGGAGTTCAAGGAAAAGGGAAAAGGAGGACAGCCGGGAACAAGATAGTTTGGAAATAACAAGAAACAGGAAAAAATAAAATCATTAGAAATAAATTGAAAGTTGAGTCCCAAGATATTAAAATCCAAAACCCTGGATAAATGGAGCAGCAAAACAGTCAGTCTGTCTGGACATTGTGGACTGTTTTTTTGGCTGAGTGTTCGACTCCCCCCTGAGTTTCAACTCTCCTCCAGCTTAAATAATACTTAAATATTGACTGACAGCAACTGAGAGCAGTGGTTGGAATATGAAGGTCTGACTGTGCTGGCTCTTTGGGTAAGTGGGTGTAGAAAGGAGTTGTATTAGAGGGCAAACAGTTTAAGGCCTTCATGACTGTCTGCTGCGACCCAGACAGAGATGAAGTACAAACCAGGGGAGCCTGGATGAGACCTGTGTTTGTGTGTGTGTGTGTCTGTGAGAGAGAGAGAGAGAGAGAATGCGAGATGCGAAGGGGTGGGGGGGATGTTGAGGTCACCAGCGTTTCTTCCTTCCAAGTCCAAATTGAGGAAGCAGCCTAAGAGGAATTTCCAGCGTTGCTTTATGATTTACTAATAAAGTTATGATCTTTACTCATCTAGCAACAATAACAGAAGTAGAAAAAAGGGAAGTCTCTTTAGTGGGTCCTGTTCCCAAGTGAGAAAGCACTGTGCAAAATCTGTACGTGCATTTTTCACTCCTGTGGCTTCGGCTACAGTAATCAACCTGCACGACTTGGACCATCTATTTCTTTGACGCCAGTGATGATATAAGATATTAGCACGGCTGAATTAGTTGAAAGGAAGCTCACAGACTGTTACTGTTATTACATATGGCCTTTAAACAACAGGCCTCGGTTTGGCAACACATCTGAGCTCTTAATGCCTACATGTTTTCATCTCAACCCAGTTAATTAGTAGCTACATTGGGCATGTTGGTAAATAAAGCTGTTTTATTTTTTTTTTAATTTTTTTATGATTGGGCAATTACACAATAACCCAAGACATATGCCTCAGTACACAGTGCCTCTGTTGTCAGTGGGGAGGGCAGCTTCACAAACTCTGCTGCACTGGGACTGGCCATCATTCATTAAAGGATTTCGTTTCTTGATTTTTGTTTGTATAAAATGTAAAAATGCAGCTTCCTTGCACAGTCAAAGCCAAGTGTTTGAGGCAAGAAGCTGAAAATTACATACTCTACAATCTTGCCACCATCACAGTTAACAGATGTATATGATTTTACAGATGTGACAAGCATCTGTACATTTTGATACATTTTGGCACAAATAACAGCTGCACTGCTGACTCATGTTTATTGTGTCATTAGCGCCGCCTCCCAATATCGAGCTGAATAATATTGTTATATTGTCCAAGTCTGTGTAAATGAAGTCTGTACTGTGGATTTGCATTTTGAGAAAAACTAGCTAGCATCATCACGGAGGGTAGAAATGTGATCACTGCAGTCTCTGCTCTCTACCAGAGATACTTTGTCAAAACTGGATGACTGTCAGTTGTGGAGCAAACAAGAAACTCATTTTGAAAAAGTAGTGTGGGCTGGCAGCGCCGGGTGAAACCAGGCAGCAGTGTGTACTCGCTTTTGTTTCTGTTAGGGGATCTACAAACTGAAGCCCTTATGAGGTAATAGAAAAGGAAGTACAGGCTAAAATTGTTTATTACTTAGTTGGCACACACTTTTGTTCCCTTCATGCAAATGTGCACACAAACACACAATGGTACACACACACAGACCATGTTGGATTGATCTAACCTTACTCCCAAAGAAGACTTTAAAAGGCACACATGCCTATATGTGCATGAAAAGGTAGATAATCCAGCAGAGACAGCAGACAGACAACATAGATAGAGGCCAGAAAAAAACAGAACATAATGTAATGCATGAATCATACTGAGACTTCATATCACACCAACAGAGAGTATTAAGGAGACAAAATAACAGACAGTGTACTGTACACAGGGTGCTGTCATTTTGTTTTTCTATGATGAAACGTGGTAACATTTTCAGTGTTGTCATTTTTTTAATAGCCTTTTTAATTAAAAAATAATCTAAGATATAAGTTTTCTAATGCTACCAAACTAGAATATAAAGCAACACTGAATATAAAGTAAGACAGCTGTCATGCAACAGCACTTTCAGGATATATCACATGCATACCATGGTCTTGACTTCTCACCACTTTGACCTCAGCTGTACATCGTCTGAGGCTAGTTTTGGCTTGTAGGCAAATGTAACTGAAAGGAGGTCATGCTGGAAGAAGACAGGCAGGCTGCTGTAATGTGAAAGCAGGAGGTGCAGGTTTGTATCCCACATCTGACCCCAGCTGAAGGCGTGGATTAAATACAGTCAGTGTGTAGATGTACAATCTGTGTGTAGATGTGAGTAAGCAGGTTGTTTTAGCAAAGTCAGTGAACGATTTTTAATGGCTACGAAGTGTGTGCCTGTGTTTATCTGTGTGTGTGTGTAAGGACTAGCTGATGACTGCAGTACGAATCACGGGTTATGACTGCAACAATGAAGAAACCTGTTGACTGAAAAGACAGATAGGAAATTCTCACCTCAACGCAATTCTGGCTGATGATGGAGAGGCAGATGATTAAGGTTTGACTCATTGACAGGACAGATTTCTCACTTTCCAAAACAAAGCACAGAGGCCTGGGCTCTGTCGGTATTTGTGCAGCGCATTAAGCGAACCACTTGCAGCATGTGCGTTGCTGGAATCAGTTTTTTACGCATCATGCTCTGGGGATGAAATTGATACATCAAGCCGTCCATTCCAGCACAGAAAGCATCTGCTCTCCTCTGCTCTGGCAGCCTGGTCTCCAGTCATCTGCAGGAGGCCTGCAGTCTCAGTGTTGGCGAGCCGGCCGGGCGACTTAAATCATTCCAGAGATCGACAGAATCCTCTCCTTTGTTTCAACTTTCCATGTGTTTCTCCACTCTGATATTCTGCCGTCTCCCCTCCTTCTCTCCTGCACTCCCATTAGCCCTCTCTCTCTTACCTCTCCTCTATCCTCACATCCCCTCTAACGTTCTGCACTCCTCTCCGCTCTACGGCTAATTGTTTACAGCGTTAACCGACGAACAGAAAGCACTGATTCCATGTGAAGCAACGCAGAGACAGTAATAAAGATCTGCGAGAGAGACGAAGGCCTTGGGGCCCGCAGAGAAGGAATGCCACGGAGAGCCAAATGGAGCGCTAACTCCCTGACAGTGAAGCCGAGAGCCAGAGAGGCAGGCAGGGAGGGGAAAAAACAAGGTTTTGGAAAGTAAACGTGTGTGTTTTGTACAGGTGGACAAGGCAACAATGTGCTTCAGATTCATGTCTGCTAAATAAGTTCGGTTAGAGAGCGAGAGAAAGAGAAAGGGAGCGAGAGAGGTATAGAGAGAGAGAGAGAGAGAGAGGGGAGGAGCATTGTTAAACATTTGCATATGTGGGGAAACATGTGGCCACCATTACCAGCTCTTGGGTTATGGAGGATATTCTCTTTTGCCACGCTCCCTTGCTTGTTTTTTACTATGGCATTCTTTGAAGTACTTTGTCTTAGATTTGTATACATATTCACAAGAGGATAGCCACATTTGCACAGACACATACACACACACACACACGAGCATGCACACATGCACACACATGGTGTCTTGGCCCCTGTGTGCTACCAACAGGATAAGGGCTTTTCATTCTCTAGTAATGAGACATGGACACAAATATGCACATGTTGGCATACTGAGCAAAGTTTCCACGTTACAAAGACGCTGAAAGACTCTGCAACAATTTATTAAAAACATATTGTAGAGCAAGCATGCCAAAGACTCTGTGCTGCTCTGTCACCATTGTTTTTTAAGTACAGAATGTCTTCCACACAAATTTCTGTGTATGTTGGTAAATGAAGCAAACAGACTGTATCATTTGGTTTTTTGATGAATCACTGGACACAAACCTAATAATGCCTGAAAAACATATTTTCTTTAGTTACGTGTCAAGAGAGAGACAGACAGACTTCGAGAGAGAGAGAGAGAGGGTCACCACAAAGGGGGAAAAAAACTGTCAGAAAAACACTTCCGCAGTTCAGCGCTCCTGAAGCCGATGGGGAGAGAGACACTGACAGGAACATCCTGGCCCACTCATGCACAACTCACACTGAGGGGAGTAGAGTGTGTATATATGTGTGCGTGCATTTGTGTGCAAGCATGCAGGCGTGTGTGTGTGTGTGTGTGTGTGTTTGAGAAGTGTAGAGCGAGGGCAGCTGCTGCTAGACCCACAGCTGGTTCAGCTATCAGAGGGGATGAGAAGAAAAGAGGGATGGAAGTATGAAGAGAGAGAAAAAAAAAGAGGAGGAAGACGTGGAGGAGGCGGTGAGAAGATACCTGCTCCTACAGGGAGGTTCTGGGAACTTGGAGCAAGGAGGAGGAAAAAGGTAAGGAAGAGAAGAAAACAAGCGGAGGCGGCTGGAAGGGAGAGGAGCTGTTTGGGGAACAGGCTGTGATGTCTGGGTGCTGGGACTGGTTGTTACGGCACCAGGCACTTTCCCAGACACCGGTCCAAGGACAGACAGGTGCTGAAGACTGTGCGTGGCTGTGTTTCTTCACTGTCACATTTCGTTGCCGTCCTGTAAAATTTTGCGTTTGGTTCCAAATGGCACGAGACGAGATGTCAGCCTGAAAATAAGGCTGTTTTTGTTCATTCCTCAATGTTGACTTTTTGGAAACGGGATTAGATTTACAGAGCAGTGGTGGTTTTCTGGTAAAAAAATAAGGAAAATGACTCACATTGCCAGTGTCCTATAACAAGTTTGTAATTTTCAAAAGGTCAGTCAGTGACTAAGACTAAGAAGTTACTGTCTGGTCGATGGCCAAGGATTTTTGACAGTTTTGACGTCACAATGACCTTGTTAGTTAATTTTCCATGCCAGAATATTCTTTATATTTACTTTTTAAAAAATTCTTATATCAAAATTCCATTCCAAAACTCTTCTTCTAAAACAGTGCACCTTCAATGGAGATGTCATGAAGAACTAGTAGGTGTGAACAAAAATTTCAACCAATGAAAACATCACAATTTTGAACAATCACACCACTCACATCAAGTAAAACTGCCTTTCTCTCTCTAACTCATCACCTGTTGGTTCACACTTTTGAAAGATGCCTCTTTGCCCCAACAAACGGGTTCATCAGGAAACACATCAAATTAAGGAACCAAGAGGCCGGCAAAATGCAGTTCCATTGTGACTTAAAATTGTTCATGTACTTGTGTGACTGGATAAAAAAAAATGAAAAAAAGAACTAAATGTAATTCTAAAAATGCTTTCTATTTGGGAACGTGAAGTCCTCCAAATGTGGAACTGAACAGATGCGCAAACGACAGTGTATTTTAGCAGACTGTACTGGAAAAGCAAAACAACAAATCATGAACCAAGAGACCTAGTCAGTAAAACTGTGACTGAGCCCAGTGTAAGAATGACGCCACTGAGATCCAGCATGTTGTGAAGTTAAAACACACAGCTCCCACTGTCGGAGGGGGAGGCGAGGGACGATATCCTGGTGCTCTCGGGATGGGGCTCCCTCTTTCTAGGCCCCTGAACTTCAATCCCCCGACATGACTGAGAATCCGCTGCTTGGGAATGCAGCATTCCTGAGGAGGTTGTTAACATTCCTGTGCAGTTTTTTTTTTTTTTTTTTGAATCGGTACAGTACAGCCGGCTCTCACTGCCGCGGCATGCAAACGTGCGCTGCGCGTGTTTGCTTGTTTGTGTTTGCGCTGTGAGGAGGAGTGTGTGGTGGGTGGCTGTGTGTGTGTTTAAGAGACTGCAAAAGTCTGAGTGTTTCGAATGGGAGTCGTGACAGTTCCTCAGTGTATATAAAAGAAGTATTCACATTCACAACCCCCTTCTAGAAAGCTCAGCTAAGTGTACCCAATATGCATCTACACTACAAGCACCAAATAGTTAAAGTCCTCCACAATCCTGCTGGTTCAGCTAAAGAGTGGAGATGGGACGATATGAAAATTCAAAAATCACAATTAGCATGACCAAAATTATCACAGTTTTCCATATTGTCATGATATCATTCTCTTTTATAAGAGCAGGGGGGACCAAAAATCTAAGTCTACTTCAAATTTATTTATTTATTAGCACGAATGAAGCAATAAAAACAAAAGTATATAAAAACAAACATAGTAGGGGTTGTGCAGGAGAGGTATGAAACCCCAAAAGGCTTATAGTAAAACCTCCCTTCTAGGTTTTACAATTTATCCTAATACTAAGATGAGATAGGAAAAAAGTCTACTTCAAAGGGTTAACAATCACTCGCGTGCTGTCACCACTTTCCACCATGGTTTATTGAAATGCAAAACAAACACTGGCATTATATAGACTTGACTGGCTGATGCTGACTTTGATTGAAGCTACTACAAGAATCTTGACTTTAAAAACAACCACCAAAAAAAAAGTTATTCAAAAATAGGGGTCAAATATACTCTTGTTCTACGTGGGATGTAGTAAATCATCATGAACACTGAGTACAAATTCACTTCACGAAATTTTTTTAAGCTGCCGGCATGAGACTCACTTTGGCCTTTCGCTTCTCTTGCTCTCTCCCTCTCACAGACACAAAAAGAAAAAAAAAACATACATCACACACACACTCACCCACCCATCCAGACCACTCTCCTTAGCGAGTGTGTATGATGTACTATAGCTGAGGCGTTTGTTTCTATGTCTGGAAGGGACAGGGAAAGAGCCTGGAGAGAGCAAAAGAGGTTAAGTGCCAAAGCGAGTTGATACATGTTGAGTTCAGGAACAGTAATAGAGGACGGAGGCGGACTAATTGGTTCCGAAACAAAACAGCACTGGATCCATCATCCAGCGGTGGTTTGGGTATCGCAAGGAAGATGTTGAACAAACAACGGTTATCTGTAAAATATGCAGCAAAACCAACGCCACAAAAAGTAGCAGTACCACAAATTTGTTTCACATTTGAAATGCCACCCACTGCAAAACGAAGAATGACCGAAACTCTGCATGTCCACATCTCCACCCACACCAAATAAACACCAAAGCAACCAGCTCAGAACTTCCAGAAGCAAATGACTCTGGCTTCTTTGTTTTCCAAATCAATCCCATACAACCAAAAAAAAAGTCCATTACGGCCGCAGTAACCAACTACATTGCCAAAGACATGGCCCCAGTTAGTGTAGTAGAAAAGCTTGGATTGAAAAAACTCATTAAGACACCAAAAGACTTCAAAATATGAATTGCCTGGTTGCAAATTTTATGTTCTCTACCAGAGTTATTCATTTCAGTGAGAGAACAGCTGGCCCACCAGCTAACAAATGTGACCCACTCCACCACAACAACCGATTTGTGGTCCAGCACAACCTGTGAGCCATATCTGAGTCTCACGGTACATTACATCGACAACTGGGAGTTGAAGAGCTCGTGCCTTCAAACGAGCTTTTTCCCAGAGGATCACACAGGCGAGATCATCACACAAGGCTTGCAAGATGCTCTCATGTCATGGAACTTATCACAAGCTCATCAAATGTGCATCCCCACCAATAATGGGATTAACATAAAGCTGTGAGCTCAAAAAAGTGGATAAGACTGTGGATGAACACTGTTTTGGCCATCAGCTGCACCTTGCGATTGGTGACTTTGGTCTCCCCTTGGTGGGAAAATAATAATCATTTTTATTATCCGCAATGTTAGGAGGAGAGACCTGGCCGCAGCACAGAAAAAGCAAAATATCCCTGCACACCAGCTGATCAGTGAGTCTACCAGGTGGGGATCCCGACAGAACATGACTGAGCGGGTGCTGGAGCAGGAGAGAGCCATTTCTCAAGCCTTGGCCTCAGACAAAAAAACACGGCATTTTGTTCTGACCCGGCATCGAGTCGGTGCACAAGGCTCTAAAACCCCTTGTGGAATTCACCAATGCTCTGTTAGGTGAGGACTAGGTCACAGTGTCCTATGTCAAGCCTGTGCTTCATCTCTTCCGCTCCAGCATCTTGGCAATTTAGGAGGATGACACCGCAATGACCCAGACTATCAAAGTCTCCATGCTGGATTACCTGAGGGAGAAAATTTGCTGACCCTGCCACCAGCGACCTGCTGGACATGGCATCGTTAGTGGATCCAAGGTTCAAAACAACTTACACTGCTGAAGAGGTGGAGGAAATCAACTGCAGAGCCAAAGAAGAGAAAAAAAGAGAGCCAGAGAAGAGCTCTGTTTTAATGCCCATAACAGCAAGTGGGAGACAGACACAGAAAGAGATGGTGACCTGAGAGAGCATTTGGTCTGACTAACCAGGAAGAACTGCCCAAGCAGAAAAGCACCCTGGGTCAGTCAGTGGGTTCGAGGGAAGCCCTAAACTCCAGCCTGGCCTGACTGCTCTGATGAAGAGTATCAGCACCAGGACAGAGGAGACACTGTTAACTTAAACCAGATCCCAGACTGGCTTTCTGCACCTTTCTGTTCCAGCTGCCATTCAAACAACACACACACAAAGTCACTAACACTGATACAAAGGAGCTGTCACACACAAAAAACAGCTGGGTCTGGGGAGCCTGGTCACCTCACTCCTGAGCTTCCTTATCATCAGAGCCGTCTTTACACTGCTAATGCTGGTAAAAATCCAGACCTGAGCCGGGATAAATGATAATGATGTTCAGTTTACACTGATGTTCTTTTATCACCTTTTATGTAGCATACGGTCTTTACACTGTCCAGTAGAAACAGGAGGTGATTTCATCAGTAATTATTTAATGGCCAAATTAATTAATGACTAATCAATCAACAGAGATTCAGCACTATCCACTCAACAGCTGATGTGATGGAATGTTTAGGTCGTGCATGGTGCTTACCATGGTTACCACGGTTACCCTGGCAGTTGCCCCTGCATTTGTCCAGCTCGGCTTTACATTGAATGAATACTGGTTCTGAACTGGCTTTTTTAACAGGTGGACAGGTGCTTCAGTACCAGGATGACTTAGACCAGCTTTATACTGGCATGACATCTTTACACAGATTTTTCAGCCAGAACAGTCCTGCCTCTGTGCTGGTATAATTTTTCGGTGTAAAGACGGCTAAATGTCACCACTGTGTGTGTTCTGTTGACCGAAGGAGTGGCGGGACGTCCAGCGTGATGATTGACATCAGAATACAAAGTACAGAGAGACAAAAAGCCTCTCTGCCTGACAGATTAGATAAAGTGGTGGCAGGGCCGGCCTGGCCTGGTCCGCTGCTGTGAGTGACGTCAGGCTGGGAGAGAGGCACACGCTATCACTAGCTCGGCTTCAACTGTGCAGTATGGGCAAGATTATTATATGGGCAAGAGCCAAGTGAAAAATGCAACCAAGCCAATAGACAATGTTTGAGAAGTCTGTCTTGCAACTGAAAGGTTACAATTTTGATCCCCTACAACTGCGTCCAGCAATGCCAAATCTCTGTTAACAAAGGAACATAAATACCATTACAACTCAGTTTAAAAAGGTTGACTGTTGTGATAAAGCCACCATAAGACCACTCTAAAAGCCCCAGAGAGGATGTTCATTGCTGATCTGCTCTCCATGTCCATGGTAACACTTTGGCTACCAACTAGAAGACATGGGAGACTTGACCTTCGTGGAAGAAGTTGTGAATACATACTAAATATGTATGATGTATGATGATACATCATACTTGGAGGAACAGAATACAGTTCTTTGCATTTATCCAATGAAATGCATTAATATAATAGAATTTACAAAGTAATATACAGGGCTGGGTGATACAACCAAAAATGTTATTATAAAATGTATCATATAAAATTTATTTAATTTAATTTTTTATAAATTTGAAGAAACCAGAAGGCTCATCATGCTCATCTCCTTTAGCCTACTAAAACAGTATGTGTAGCTCTGTGTGCGGTGTGTCTCCTCGCTTGTAACCAGGCGTGCAACCATACCTCTCTCCTTTCCTGCCACGTGATTGGCTGTTTGTGTGTCACTTGTGTGCCTGTTGTCTCTTCTTGCCACATGGTTGGCTATTTGTGCAGTAATCATGGAGTAAATTATGCTGAAATTGATTGATATTTTATTGATTTTTTTTATATTTATACTGAGGACAAATGTATTAGGATAATTACTTTTATCATTTTATTGCCCGGGCCTATAGTAATAAACAGTATTAAATCATATGAGACAATCCAACAACAAAATTGTAAGTAGGAGTTTTAAGAGCTGCGGAGCATGACTGTGGGGTGAGCATGGCTGAACGCTGCAAGGAGCAAATTTTCTCAATGGATGTGGAGTGGAGGGCTTTAACAGCAGCAGGCCAGGCGGGGCAGTGAGAGGTGGGCTTTCATCCTCGCTAGCTGTTAGCTTTGGCAGAGGCGACTCCAGCCCCCAGTCGGCCTTCCTGCCTGTCTGTCAGCTGGGGGATGTGAGGAGGACGCAGTGAGGGAGGGAGGGGAAAGGAAGAGGAGGAATATAAAACGGTCCTTGGGGACAGTAAATGCTATCTTATTGTATTGCAGCCTATAGGAGGAAAGGAGGAGGGAGGTAAAAAAAGACTACTGACTGTTTTTGCTTCCTCAGTTTTGCCTGGCCCTTTCATTTCAAAACACACAGCGAGGGTGTACAATGTTAGTCTGAGGCTGGCAGAGAGCAGAGGTGCTGAGGCAGGTGGGCAGACAGATATCCAGACAGGCAGGTAGTGATTCAGACAGACAGGAAGTCACATAAGCCAACATGTGCAGGCAGGGAGGCACACGTTCAGAAAGACAGACCGACAGACATGCAGGCGGGGGAAATGAATTTTTTTTTCTTTGTGGCTGGTATTCTGATGAATAGGTGTAGTGGTATCCATGGCAACGTGGCTCAGCGCTCTCAGTGACGTTGGAAAGAGCAGCGTGTGCAGAGGTATGGAGGGCAGTATGTGTGCATGTGTGTGTGTTTGGAGTTGGGGGGGCTGAATGGATAGAGGTATTCACACTTGACAGAGAGGGCCACTGAGTCTAGCCCAGCTCAGCCCACCAGCGCCAGCAGTCTGGGAAATATACTGGCATGCACAAACACTGAGGGCAACCCAGCAACACACACTGTGGCCAAAGCCTCCGTCTTCCTGTCTCTCTACGGGCCGAGAGATGAGTCAGGCCCTGGACTCACTCAAGTCTGTCTGTCTCACCCTTTATGTCTGGAAATATATCTGTCTGCCTGTCTGTCTCTGCCTGTCTCTCCTCTGTATGGAGCAATGCCGTGCATTTTGTCTTCCTCCTGCCTTGGTCATATCAGGGTTTTCCCTGCATGATGAATCACTCTCCGTACTGCCTTGGGGCAAAAAAGTGCTTCATGTTGGCAAAAAATGTGCATATGTACTCACTATAATGTCTGTACAGTCTGAGGGATAAACTCTGTCACTGCTGCCTTCATTTTTATTAACAAACTGTAATAGCAATAGCAATCCAGAGGGGCACTGCGGCCTTATCTTTCTAGTTGGGGTGCCTGCAGGTTTGAGTCAGGGCTGCAAAGCAGCTTCACTCTGAGTTTCACAGAGGAGCCACAACTGGCAACTCATCAGGGAAAGGTGCACTCATGACTGGAATGACAACTTTACAGCCACAGCAGAAAGTTTATTTTAGTGGCCTGGCTCGTTCAAATATTTTAAACATTAAATTCCATCATGGCTAGTAAGATAATGGCTTTCTATACTAAAAGTATATGAGGAGAACCGACAAGTCAGTTGTGTTTTGTAGTACATCATTTAGAAGCTTTTGGAGGTAATATTCAACCAGGTTATGGAAGAGACAAATCTTAGGAAGCATTAGCAAGTAGCACTTTAATGATCAAATTCAGATGGACAACTTGAGAGACCAATGAGAGAACAGCGGGTGGGTCTTATGAGCTCTCTCTTCTTCCAGGCATTTTCCTCTGTGCACAGGAGAAAGCCTGGGAACGAGGTTAGCTTGGGCCAGAGGAGCGCACACACACACACATGGACGCTCACACAAGTTGTGTTTCAGCTAACTTACCACCTTTGCCTGAATCTGAGCCAGGGAAAACCCTGCATATGAACTTGTTTGTCTCTACATCTGTGTGTGTGCGTCTCTCTCCGAGCCAGACCAAACCCCTGCGCTCTGCCAGTAAAGGCTGCCTCACTGAGTTTCACTTCATTTTCACATTTGGGCTGCTGGAACTTTTGGGAAGTGCTGCTCAGGTCTCAGCACTTCTGCTCTCTGAGTTGGCAGGGGCACGTCCCTTGTGTCTGTGGGCGTGTGTGTGTGTGCGCATGCACGCATGTGTGTTCGTGTGTGTAAGGCCCTCTGTACAGTCATCCAACAAACATAAACAAACACCAGCAACAAACAACACTGGGTCTCTGTCTGCCACATGTCTGTGTTTCTTGGCAATAAAATCTAAAGGGAATTATTTTTTTCCTTAAAATTCTAAGACAACTGCCAACTTTGAAATGTTTTTTTTTTTCTGATGGCTGTAGATAGTTGGAGAAGCTTCAGTTACTTTTCAGACATTCTGGTTAATGGTCTATGAAACTTATTAAAACAACAAACTGCAAAACAAAATGTGTACAGACACACACACACACACATATACACTTTTGGAAGTTGTCTCACACGTGTACAGTCTTCTGAGTTGGTGTTGTGATGCTCACACTGCTATTGTAACACATAGGCAGGCACACACACACTCACTCACTCACTTACACACATTTACTTGGTTGGAAGTGTTCTCTGTAATAACAGAGCATGCCTGCTATTTTAATCTGTAGCCTTGTTTGTTTTAGTTTTGAGGACAGAGAAGAGAGAATAGGCTGTGAGTCAAACAGCTCACTGGATCAAACCCGACATCTGACACTTAGCAGAGCCAGGGAAGGAAGGAAAACAAACACACCCATGCCAAAACACACGCACGCACATGTGCATGTGCCCTCACACATGCATCCAACATAATTATTCAAAACCTCAAAAAAATGATGGGGAATGCCCAATGGAAATGAACATTAGTTGTGTGCCCAAAACAAGAGGGAAATTTGACGGGAAAAAGACGGGGAAATTATTGAATGATTTCGATTCCACTAATGCTGTTATAGGTTACAGATTTGGATTAGTGCTAAAGAATTATGTTTATATGATAATAAGAAATAATGATAATAAACTTTCTTTGTATAGGACTTTTCAAACCATAGTTACAAAGTGCTTACCTTATATCCAGCATGAGTCCTGCTCTTGGTAAGCGGCGTGGTGGAGCACAGCTCGATGGCCTCGGGTTCATGGAAGATCACCGTGGGCAACGGCTCCTTCCTCAGTGTCAGCACATTCAGCTTGGTCTTCAGCATGGTCTGGAAGTGCTGATGGAGGGACACAGAAGGACACACTGGGTTTCTACTCATTTACATAAACATGGTCACACCTTAGCAGAATGCAAGACCAAACAGAAAAGTCAAAACAATACTGCAGAAGTCAAAAAGAGAGAATGAGAGAGAGACGAAGACAGAGGGCCATGACGAGGGCTGAGTACCAGCAGTGGACCAATCTCACCGCTACCACAGACTGCCAACATGTTAAAACAGTCAGTGCCCAGCTTGGTACAGTGGTTCATTTTATATTGTCTTTCATCCAATGACCTGTTTTTACCTGAAGTGACTGCTGACTGGCTCACTGGGTAACCACAAGCAGGAAAAATTAGCTTTTCCTACACCTTTAATGTTGCAGAAATGATCCAAAATCTGGCTACATTTTACTATAATGGCAACAGTTCACTGTATATTTGGTACTATAACAATCAAATCTGAAAATACCTTGAACCTAGTCAAGCACTTAAGAGTGCACAGTTTTCACCTGAGACAAGGGTGCTGTGTCATGTTTGACTGTAGGAAAACAAAATGGCATTTTTATTACCTAATAGACTTTTTTCACAGCAGCCATTTTAACAGGAAATAGTAGGTAAACACAGGTGTTACTAATCACATTAATTAAAGATCTGTTCTACTCAGGTACAGAACCTTAATTAATGTCATTAGTAACACTTGTTTACCGACTATTTCATGTCAAAATGGCTGCTGTGAAAAAGGTCTATAAGCTTTCATTCAACATAGATCCTGAAAACAGTCGTGTTATAGTACCAGTATCACTAATATCAAATTCAAGCCACACACACAAATACACAGCAACAGAGGAGTCAAGCAGAACGACCACGTGGATCATCTTGAAAAGAGGCGGTGATGTCAGTGAGGCTGCAGATGAAGACTGTAGCAGAGACGGTGAAGTAAGATCCGTCTGCTGAATGTGCGGAGCAGATGAGCAGAGCTCTTCCCTCCCTGCGTGTGAAGGCTCCGTCAAAACAGACGAGATGCGAGCCCGCCTGGACGTCTGGTCTCATACTACAATCTATGGCCGAACAGAACCACATGTCCCTCCTGGCCCTGCGAGCTGTGCGCTGTGGAATTTCTGGGCTTCCTCTAAAATGTCAAGACTAAACTGCGCGTCTACTGAAATCAGGACTTTCACAACTTGAGCAGGAAAAGGTAGGCATGTGGTATATCTGCTGGGCCATGTGTCTGCAGCCTACTCTCTGTTATTAGAGATCATAAAGCACTGACAAATCTTGACAAGAAATTCCTTTAAGTGGGCGATAAACTATTTCATGTCAGGTGCACCTGCGGGCGTATTACGTCTGACATTTCTGACATCACTTTGTTACTTGTCTCTTTCTCTGAAACTTTTCTGGATGACCTTTCTCTGATGAGGGGAAGCTGTCCGCCCATTTCACCTTGCTTTGCATAATAAGCCCATGGAATAAATCTGACGGGGCACCTTTCCCTCAGAGGACAGAGACAAGCCATATTGGAGACTTGGATGTGATTCCCACCCAGCTTCTTTCTCATTCCTTATTGGTTACTCTGTGCTAAATATAGTTCAGTTAATCACATAAAATTGTCTAAACAAAAAGCAGAATGACTTTGGAGGGTTTGAATTCTACTTTTTTCAAGACTTTTCTCATTCTCAAGTCCAGATGTCTTCTCCCAAACACTGTTTTTTTCCTCTTCCTTCTCTCTCCGGCACCTCAAAGCCATTTTTGCATGTTGGACCTGCATATTGTCAATTTTTCTTCATGGCACAGAGTAAACTTTCTCATGCAATGTAAATAGGCAATCTTGCCAACAAAATGAACAAAATCAATTTTCAAGTGTTTGTTGTTTTGCAGATGCTGTGTTGTGCTCACTCCACAAAGCCATAAAATGCTGGGTTTTTTTTTTCATTGCAGCTTCATCAGGTGTATCAGAGGAAGCCGTCTAGATAGAGACAGTGGCGTTCCTTGGACCATTGGGACCACAGGCACACTCACCACAGCAGACTTTTATGTTAAGAATAGAACATTTAAAAAAAAAGAGGAAAGCATCAAGACAGAGGAAGAGAAAGCGAGGATAAAACAAGAAAGAGGAGATGGAGGAGAGGAGAGAAGGCGAGGTGAAGGAGTCGTGAAAGTAAAGCCACATGTGTGTAAACGCTCGCTGACCTCCGCGTCAGCACTTTACGGCTTCCTGACAGCGGCTCACATTCCTGTGGTTGGCCCCAGCGCTGAGAAGGGTGTGTGTGAGTGAGTGCGTGTATGTGTGTGTGTATGTGGTAGTGGTGGCCATGGTGGGACAGGGGGCTCTCCGACCCCACCAACCCCCCACCAGGAGCAAAAGGCTCGAGCAGAGGGACGCTTGTGGAGTAATGCTGGAATTCTATTCATAATATTTTCACTGCATTTAATTTTTTTATTTCTCCAGCCCCAAAAGTCTCCTCATCGAGTTACTGCTGTTATTGATTCTATTTCTGACTTTAACTTGGAGCCAGGGAGCTTTTCTCCTTCATCGTCAAAGCAGTGAGGGCTAGTCTGGGTTTTGAGAAGGTAGAGGGACAAGGTTTGAGTCTGCAGTCCAGATCTAAATGCTACACAATGGCTGCTGTCAGAAGAAAACCTCAAATCCCCAAATAAAGTCCCTATTTCTGGATTAAGAAAGCCAACCTTGTTTTCAGATTGACGCCAAGGCAATTTGGATGAGCTTCATGGGGCTGACATTCGCTCCACCACAAATACAGGGATGGACCATGTAAGAATTTCATTTCAGTTTAAAATAAATACAAATTAATTGGAGTGGCAAGGGGATATCAGTGTCGGGACACAGCAACACAGAGCATTGCCCCGACAGGCATGCCCCATGTTGGGCATGCCCAAGATGGATTTCAAACTAAAATGTGACATGTGTTTCTGAAAGGTACAACACTCTCACAGGAACTCCTCAGGATTCTCCTGTCAGTGTTGGTATGCATTTGATGCTTGAGCAAAGACCCAAAATCTGATGCCCCATTTGATGGATTCAGGGGGACGATTTCAAAGCAATGAGAAGCTTCAATTTTCCTGAGTGACATAGGCAGGAAAATATCGCTACAACATCTTTCAACTGATGGTTTGTACTTTTGGATCTATAGACCCGTATATCTACTTAAGAACGAAAAAAATGTAATTGCCACAGAACCTATAACAGTGGATTTGAGAGCACTTTGTCTGTTCCAATTTACTTTCTGAGTTAATTTTTCTAATAAAAGAACTAGTTTTAACACTGGGTGGCCAATTCTTGGACAAGGTCAATTTGGGTCTCAGTACAAAACTGACCACAAAGCTGCTGCCCAGTTCTGATTCAATGCCATGCAAGTATTTCTTTGAATACTACTGCAAATCCAGAGTGTGGTCAAGAAAACAAAAATATGCAAAAACAATTAGAGGAATCTCTTCTGGAAATGTCTGGGAAATATGCATGCAAAACAATGCTCAGATTATGAAAAAATAAATAAATAAATAAACTTGGAAAAGCACGTCCATAGCAAATCAGTCAGGCTGGCTTTGGAGTGTATTGGCTATGGTGTGGAGTCTGCCTCCTGTGGCGATGAGTTTAACAGGTCACAGATGGTAAGTTAAACTTTTAGCCCCCCGAGGGAGCATTCCTACAGGAGAGAGGTTCTCAGGTCAATCGCATGGTAAAGCCCTGTATAACAGAGTAAAACAAGTCACTGCCACACCCACAGAGACTCAAAATAGGGGTTACATGGATGTGATCAGGAAAACACAAAACAGCTGGAAAGATAGGGAGAAATGGATAGATGATGTGTGTCCAAAAAGCAGGAAATCCTACAAAAAAAACACCCAAGTTACACAACTACTAGCCTGACATTCATCCCGAAAACGTATTAAGTGGTTAGTGATGTGAAGGATGGTTGCAAGATTAACACAGACCTCAAGACAAAAACAGTGTGTAAACAACATTTGATTGGCTCACACACATGTGCACACGCAAACCCAGATACAGATGTAAAGGGCCTGAGATGAAAGAGTGTGTAGAGCTCTCTACCAGATGTTGTAGGTCTGTCTGGTGTGTTGGCAGACAGCGAGACAGTAGGCCATCACAGACTGTTATCAGCTCATCTGTTCCCTGTCTTACCTTTTTGTTTTCTAAAGGAAATGATCCATCCAACGTTCAAGTGGTAGAGCTCAGACATGCAGACTTGCTCTGGGGCCCTGAGTCAACATTACACAAGAGGAATTTTACTGTCCATCTCCAGTAACGTCCAAAAAGATGCCACATTGTGAAAACTGCCTGTTACTGTTGCAACATCAAAAAACCTGTTGCAAAGCATAGGATGAAATTCAAATGGCTACTGCTGGTTTAATACAACTGTTTTACAAGTGTAGAACTGCTGGCTTCTATGACGCACAAGAGAAAAATTATTATGGCTAACTATGGCGAATTTTTGCCAATGCTATATGCATAGAGAAAATATGTCCAGAAACGTGGGCATGTCTGCGCCGTACACTATCAGGGCCAGAACACACCAAGCTGAACTCAAAGAACTAGAGCTGACCAAAGCTGATAGTCTGATCACTTTGCATCAACTCATATACTGCCGATCAAAACTTAGCCATGAACATACCACAAGGACCACAGCTGAGGGCTGACATACAGCACTTTCTGAGCCTCTGTAAGAGGAATTGATTCTCCGTGTCAGGGGGGGCAGTATTCTCAAAAAAAGCAAACCAGATCGCAGAAATATAAAGACAAAGAAACTAGCGTTAGCCCTTCATTTTCACACCACTTTGAATCTATTCAAATTGAGAGCATGTCTAGTGAAAAGTTGCAACTAGCACTTGTGTTGTCAGCCCAATGGTCTTTTGTTGGGCTAACAACAACAGACCATAGTTTGTTTACCACAACTAGCTCTCTCTGCTTAGCTAGCTTTCTAGCTAGCTAGTTGGCACATTATCAACACAACCTAATTTCCATTTGTCCTCTTGTGCTCTGATTCACTTAGGCTGAACATCCAATCAGAAAGCTCTTTCTCACCAACGGCCTTTGCCTACAATTCAATATGCTGAATCGGACAGCTGCTAATGAGCTGCTAATGAGGGCTGACGGCGCGAGACACACTGCACAAACTATGGCCAATCATCAGCCACAAACGGCCAACAACGACCCAACAAATGTTGATGGCCAACCATCTACTTGGTGAGTCAGGGACTTTAGCTTGTTAGCCTCAGTTACAGTGCTAGAGATGTGAGTAGTAAGAGATGTAACAGAATAGCATGATGATGAACTGAACCCACCCAGTGCTAAGTTTGCAGTATAGATACTGAGGGAAAGAGTCATCAAGAAATCCTATCATCATTAGCTGATCCCGGGGGGAATTCATGTTCCAAGAAGTAGCCGGTTTAGATGAAAAGAAATCTGCTACTCCTGACTGAGCAGTTAAATATGACATCTTCTTGGTGCGTGTCACAAAGACTTTTACGCAACTAGTTTATCTACCTCCTGGCAACACCTGTTTACAGTGATTGCCCACGTCATGTGAGCCTGTGGAGGAAGATTCATTCTATTCTTCAGTTGCACCTATTTCCAAGTCACATCATGTACGTTACCTCCTAATTTCACTCCACCAAGAAAAAAAAACAGCACAAAGAGTTGAACCAACAGTGTCTTTCCCAACGATGACTTTACTGGAAAGCATTACAAACCAGCATCAAGCACTGCCTGGCCTGATTTTGCTCTGCGCTCAAACCCAAATGCACACACATTTCTTCATAATCTGTTTAAAACAATAGTTCTGGCACAACAGATCCTGCAGCTAACAGGTAGAGCAGGAGGTCTTGTCCACCCAACACACACACACACACACACACATACACCATATGGTTGCAGTTATTTCCTAAAACCACAAGTAGGACGTCTGTCCCTTGTATGGTGGGGACAGGGCAGAATTACATTCTGAGGCTGTCCCTCTATGTGTTTACAGCCTCCTCCTCTTATCCCAGGACAGTTTACGAGTGGAAATATGTCTGAATGGCTCAACCCAGAGAGGACTGTGGGAGGTCCATGCCTGGCCCCCAAGTGCAGGAAAACCTTTATCTCTAAACCATGATTGGACAGCTAGTTGTGTGAAGGTTGATGACTGGATGTTGTGATTGGTGGGTTAGCTATGTAGGAGGAAGTGGGTATCATCCGACCCAAACCTCAGACCCTGGGGGTGGCAATCTCCGGCTGGCAATAAAAACATCTTCAACTCTGTGACGCAAACAGTTGCGCACCCCCACATCGTGTTTAGCCAAGACCTGTTAATGACACAAAGCACATGGCCTGTGCATGTGCTCCGTTTCTATATAAGCAAACTGCTGCTGTCAGGTGGAAAACCTTGTATCTCCACTATTTAGTAATTTCGAAAAAGAGCGTCACTGTCTCCTACGATTTCATCGGGGGCTATAAACAAGTCTTCATTTTTTCATTTATTTAGTCATCAAACACAGTATCTCAGACAGCGCTAAATTGAATATGAATTAAACTTGAAGGATTGGTGCATCTCACCATTGTGTTCCACCAGTTTGAAAATTACATTGACTAGCTTGATGGTTGGTGCAACGTGGATTCATCCACATCCCACACGATAGGCCATCTCAGACAACACTGACTGCATTTTTCTTAAATGTATTTTTTTTCTCTTTTTTGGCTATATTTGATACTTACACTAGAGTATAGATGGGAGAAAGTTGAGCATTAAGAAATGATCCCAAACCTAAAAGACATCAACTACAGCCATAACCCTTCTATTACAGTAAACATACAATAATCATAAAAGTTATGAAGACAAAACAAAACACTTTAAGATCAAAGTTACTTCCCCTCCAAGGAAGCTTAAAGTAGTCGGTGGTGTTTTCTTTTCATAGGGCCTAAACTAGTGAAAGGATCTAGGCACTGCCTAAATGGAGGACAAAACAAGAGGAATGCAGAAAGACATGGAAATCACAGCAAATGTGCTAGTCTGACCAAAAAACAACATAGAAATCAGATCGCTGAACTTTTGTTTTTTGATCAGCGGGTAGAATCAGACTCCCTTTCAAAACTGAATCCTTTAAAAACCTTAAGAAATCACAACCTGCTCAAACAGGAGGCTATGCCCATTTGCTGTGCAGTAAGAGCCAAACCAGCCTTGTGCTACAGCAGGCCAAGGGCTTCCGTTCACATGGGGCAGATGTGTGCTGGTAGAAAGAACCCACTCCAGTCAAGGGAGCCATGGGAATGCTGTGCCAGCTCTTCTCAAGGAGTCTTTCTGCCATCGAGGCCACAGTCTCACCAACATAGCTGTGACTGACCACAAAGCAGCCCCAGACAGGCAGAGAGGGAAACGGAGCAACGGACATACAGACAAATAAAGGCAGACAGAGATGGCAGTATACAGACAGTGAGAGGGAAAGGCGTGCAGACAGACCCAGTGTGGTGGTTGGGTCTGACCATGTTTGACCTCAGCCGGCTATTTCTGCACAGTCAGGACCAACTCTTTTCATCTGCTCAGCCCTGTTTGTCAGTGTCACAGACATGCAAATGTCAAAAATGAAAACCATGGCTAAAGAAGGAGCTGAAGCAGGAAAAAAAAATGTTTAGTAGGCCCAGAGATGGTCAAGAGGGATGCATGTTGTTGTGATGTGGTGTGTGCGTGCATATTTGCCTGCCTGCCAACTTGTGTGTATATCAGTGTCTATGTGTGTGCGTGTGTGTGAGCGTGTGTGTCTGTTTGTCTGTGTATGTGTGTGTGTGTACATTCGTGTGAGGACCAGTGCATATTGTGCAATCTGTTGAACTAACATGGCTGGTGCCTGGGAGGAAGGGCCCCTGAAACTGATTGAGGGATGTGGTCAGACAGAGGTAGGAGGCCTGGGGAAGAATGACAGAGACAGACAGACAGAAGGAGAGAAAAACAGAGACGCCAAGAGACAGAGGCAGCCAGTACCAACTTCAGCACACACCATCGCAGCAGTGACTTCAGTTGCACAACGCCTCTGATTGTCACTATAAAAAGGAGCTGTAAAACCACAGGTACCCCATAACTCACACCGTGACCTATCTCTCCTTACCCTCCCCCCTTTCCTTCACATTTGAGCAGGAGACGAACATGCAGCAAGACATCGGATGTTGCTATGGCAACAGAGGACAGCTCAAGTGAGAATAATGTGGATGGATGCCATGGTGAAAGAAAACAACAAAACAACACAATAAATAAGCGACAGGGCAGAGCTCGCCACCTGATGGCTTTGGCTCTCCAGAACATCACCATTCCTGGCTCAACGAGACGAAGGATGACAGTATCAGTGGAAAGGATGACCGTCGTCATGGTTACAGAGCAAGGAATGGCCAGGCATCGCTCGCTAGAGTTCCACAACACAGTGTTTCTAGACATTTTTGTTGCAATGTTTATTCTCTTCTGTCCTGCTCATTTGAACCAGGTCTCTTCCCTTCTGATCCAAAAGCTCCTGTGCATCAACTAGTATATTATCCACAGACATGGGTCATGTAAAAGTCATTATTAAACATTTCTATCCCAAATGGTTCCTTTGAGTGAAATTTGGCCCTCTGAAGCATGGAGCGTTGGGTACTGGGAAATTCATGAGGAATTCTACAAGAAGAGAAATTACTATCTGAGTCTTCTTGTGATTGTTGAGCATCTCGTCATGCTACATATTGATAGCCAGTGCTTCATAGTTCTGAAGATGAGGAAGCCACATATTTACAGAGCTGCTCAATAAAACTCAAAGTAGTAAGATAGTCTAGGTCTATTGATTATTACCCAAAAGTGAGCTTTAACTACATACAAATGAGTTTGGAACCAATATCCATGGTCACAGATCTGCACTCCCATCCCCAAAAACTTGATCTGGATTGTATCCTTGGCCAAGTTTCCCAAAACTATCATAGCACGGAAGTCACATTTGATCATTAGTCTCTGATGGCAGATCTCCAAGGTTACTGTGAAAGTCCCATATTGCACTGTCGCACAACCCCCCATAAGAGTCAAGAAAATACTGATGCAGGATATAGTCAGGGTGGGGAAATGTTACAGTTGCTATCATAGTCTCCTAATCGTGAACTGTTTTGAGGGAACCACGGGCTACACACAAACCGACCATTGCTCTGAGACAGCCAGGATTTCTGAGGCCTGGAAGACCCCTGAGCTGAGTTCGCTCAGAAACACACACACACACACACACACACACACACACTTTCTTGTTCCTGTACAGCTTTTTCACTCTGGCTGGGGCAGTGGATGTGTGCAAGTGGAGGGCTGCAGATATCGGTTTTCATTTCATAATACCATATCGGTGAACTTATTGGTGTGGTTCTTATTCCGGCTACAAGGAATCCTAACTATAATGTGGTTGTAAATATGTAGGCTAGCTGGGTAAACTATGACTCCCACATGATGTGGCAAAAAATCTTGCCTGGCGCGATTCAAACTAGGCTAAAAATATTCTTCAAATAAGTTCAATAAAATCAGGCTGGAAGGCTTCAAAAATGAAGGTCTGCAGGCAATCAGAGTGTAGAGCAGCTTTATTTCTTCTTGAGGCCTCAACAGAAATCAAGCAGGAGTCAACTAAGACACCCCAAGGAAGACTGATTTTTTAGGGTAAATGCACCTGCATTTATACTGAATTTTGAGGGTACGCCCTGTCCCAAGAGGCCTGCCCTCTGTTCTTTTAATTTGACTTTTTCTTGACCAATAAAATAATAGTGTGATTTGACATCAGCTGGTAAATAATGGTGTCCAGAAAGTCCCTATAAGCTGATCGTATGATCAGTTGATTTGGCTTTCCCCTAACTTCCCCAAGACCCTGAGACACCATTATTTCCAGGCCTGAAATGGGTCAGCATTTTTTTTTTTAAAAAAAGTACAGCATTTTTCATTTTTAATTAAAGGTACATCATATTTCATTTTTAATGACTGGACAGCAACCAGGTGCATCATATGTCATTTTTAATGGCTGGACAGCAGCTACACTACCACTGGACAGCAGCTAGACTACCATTTCTTCATGCATTGAGATATATTGGGACATATGTTAAATGTAATGCGGACAGTGATGTTTTCAGAATATTCTCTTCACAAGCAATTACCCATCAGTATAAAGCCAGATCAACTGTATTTCTAGAAAAATATTAATTGCTGTGACAATACATCTGTTCATCTTGCTTCATTTTACAGTGTAGCTGGTGTGCAAAACTTGCTAGAATCACTTAACACACTGGCTCTAGCTAACTTCTTTAGAGCCACAAGCCAGAGAGAGACTGATTTACAGTGATTTTAGAGCACTTGTTAGGCATGACATAAGGCCTGGTCCCCAAACCAACTCTCACTGGTCTAAAACTACTGGCCAATGTTCCATAAACCTTTTATTTTTAATCCAAAAATGCTGTAATTGTTCACAGCTGTTCGGCTTTATTCTTCCTCCAAGCAGTGTAATTCTCCAACGCGGTTGCTAAGCGACAGGTATGTAGCGGTATGAGTGAGGAGCGATAACGGTTATGGTCTTAAATATTTAAATGAGCTGTTATACTGTGGGCTACATGTACAGGTGTGTGTTACTGGATAATTTATAACGGATCTGAGTCAGATAAAAAGAACCGAGGACCGGAACTATCCCGTTTTAATAATACGTGATTCCATCTTCTTGACGCCTGGGCAAGAGAAGGGATTGTGCAAGTTCACTTGGCAGACAGTCCACACACCGACATCTGGAGAGCATTACGTCTGCAGGAGACGTGAAGCCAGGCTCGGTGCACGGCTTGCCCCTCGCCCCTGGATATCAAACTACGTGTCATTAACGATGTTTTTTCCACTTCCACACAGGTCACACACGCCAGGTTGCTGGCTGAGACCTCCCTTTTCAGCGATTTCACGCAGAAATGAGGAGGAAGAAGAGAGATTAAGCATCGTAATTTCATAATAGGCCACGCAACATGACGCTATCTGAAAAAAAAAACACTGATTGTCAACAGAACTAGGCCTATCGTTGCATTCAGTGGGTTATAGTGTGAAGGTAGAGAGTGAAAAGAGGCTCAGACGTGCCAGGCCTGTGGGCAAACATGGCCAATTCACAGACTTCTGGAGGGCACGTCTTAGAAAATGTAGAAAAAAATTCCAGTGGTGTTTTTGCAGAGGAACCCACTGGAGGTATAAATCGTTACACTGTAACCCAGGCTTGCGTAACGTGTATAAGTGCGTTAAGACGTAGCACTGGGCAAAACGGGGATAATGAGACGGAGCGAGCAGCACAAAGGAGTGTTTGAATACAGAGAACAACTGATTCTAAACATTTAAGGGACGACTGCCCGAACTGAAGTAAATCACGGTGTTCACAGAACATCTGTGGCTGTTCCTAAATCCTGCAGAAACCGTAGCAAATCTCTGCTAGGCTCAAACCACGCACAGCACGGTGGGCTGCAATAACTGTTTAACAGCGCTGAACTAGTTATTCACTGCTGCTGTGGCGAGAATTAACGTTTAAATACACAAGTAGCCTACCTGCAATCGCTCCGACGCGGGCTGCCACATATTAGGAGAATCAAAGGTTTTCCGTCTTTACTACAGCTTGTTCTCTTTTCGTAGTCCAGTTCACATCTGCTTGCTTTCACAGCTTGCCTCTCCTCCTTCAGTCCGAGTGGATGGAAATGAAGGCAACATTGCTCCGCCTGTCTGTATTTATCAGAGTGGCCTGCAGGTGGCGGCACTCGGTCTCAGTATATCAGGGCCGACACTGCTGCCTTCAGGGCTCTCGGAAAAACGGACCTTTCGGTCAGAACGTACGACGTGAACAATTTGATAAACATGACTAAGAAAGTGTGCATTTTTTAATATACCCGATATGAGGCGTTCTTAGAAAATACACTAACACCTCCAAGACATTTTGGTTGAAATATGTATTTTCTCAGCTGTTTAGGAACAAAAGTATTTAAATGGTCAGGGAGTCGTATTTACAAACTTATTTACAAACTTATTTACAAACTCAGATGTAGGAACTTTTTAGGCTGGCTTTACACAACGCAGCTTTTGTGGATTTAGTTGCAGGTTGCAAATCAATCTTTTGCTGTTGATATGTCACCAAATGCATCTCGAACATTCCATGTATTAATAGAAACCTAACTACTGTCCTACCAAACTGCAACACAGCTGGAACAATCGCACTATTCACAACCAGAATTACGAGGAGTACATGAAGGCAGCATGAGAGTGAGTCAGCCAGGATGGACTAGCCAGTCAACGCAGGAATGCTGTGAAAATGCAATTGATCATGTAAAACCCTAACATAAATGGCCTGGCATTATTTCAGTGGTTAGTGGCTGTAAAACGTGGTTAACTTCAATCTCCCATTACCATAATTCCCAAGTTTCCAAAAGCAACCAAGGACAGAGTCTAAAGAGAATTGCTGCACAATGATTTGCCCACAGAGTTTTGATCTTCCTAAGCTTCTCAAAAACATGTTGAAACAAAAACATTCCGTTTGTCTGGCTTTGTTCAATTGAGACTGGCCTGGTATGACCTCGTTATTTTCACAGTGAGGTGTGGGGACCCACCAAATCATTATTTGTTATTCACTGTATAATACTGAATGAATTAATTTTACTATCTTTTTTTGTACAAGTTATAGGCCTGCACATTAGAGAAACTAGAGTCTGCATATTTTGCACACACTACTGTGGTGTAAATCTACCAAATGAAGTGAGTTTTATCCACTACATGGAAAATAGTGACAACTACTCAAACAAAATCAGTGCTTACATGAGTGTAAAACTAATTTTGAGAAAGAAAACACTGGAAAATAGACCTTAGAGATCTTTAATGACCAAAATGTTGATATATTTGTGTACATTTTTAAAATGTTGGATTTTTTCTCCACATAGTGACTCAGTTTTATTATTAGACCCCTCAGATGCACTCAGCCCAATCAGGGAATCTCAATTTATCAACATGGAGGCATTGAGGAGAAGAAGACTGACGATCCCTGTTGTAGCGGATGTGCTGTGTGACCTGTGCCAAGAGCACACCGACCCTCCAGGGCAAACAGAGGGCAAAGGTCAAACACTTGGACTCCAACTTAGACCACAAGTAATGGTAAGAGTCATCAAGCCATCAATAACATCTGGTGCCTCTGCAGTGTGTGTGTGTGTGTGTGTGTGTGTGTGTGCGCGCATGTATGTATGTAGGTGTGGTGAGTGACATGACTCCACAGCCCCAGTCTGTATTTAGACATGTTTACTTGAGGAACATCTGGATTAAGCCCGCGGTCACCAAGGCCGTTCACAGGACCAGCACTCCATATATGGTCTTTCCCACGGCTAACAGTTCAGTCTGGTGGGTACGACCTTGGGACAGGCCAGTGGAGAGAAACAGATGCTGCAGAAAAGATGTTTGGCATTTTTTCAATTCTTAAAAAAAAAAAAAACATATCAAGACCCATGTTTTCAAAATATTTTGTCTTGTTACCCAAACCTTATCAAGACAGACCATCGTGTAAGCTAATTATGGCTGATCTAAATTTAAAGGAACTACTAATCTAGTAAAATTTATGAAACTGTATGTACTGTACATGGTTCAATACAGGTGAAAGAAATACTGAACAGTACCACTGTGATGGTGGAGTATAATGGTGACTCAAAATTTTCTGGTCTCATTTGCATGTTTTAAAGTGAGGGTTTGAAACTATTCCAATGTAATGCATAATAGAGGATGAAGGATTGTGCAGCATGCCAAATTACCGCACTGAAACTGAAAAAAAAACACAAACATCCCCACAGCATTAGTTTGTTGACCCTGAATGAGCCAGACTTGGGTAAACAAGAACTTGACATCTTGACTGTGGTTGATTGATTGCTTGTTGATGATTGTAAAAGTAAGTTCATAGTAGGCCATTCCTGAAAAACATAATAAACTTTAGTTTAATCACAAAAAGCAATCATCAGCATGTGCATCTTTGTTTTGTCACTAGATAAAACAAATAAGAATGAAAATAAAAAGACTAGTTGATAAAGCTGTAAGTTATTTGCCAAAACATACATTTGCCTGTTAGAGTGGTTTTAGTTTATTACAATAATTGAGACAGAAGTCACACGGGACCACAGGTGAATAGATTGTGTTCACTTGAATCTTTATTGTTACATCATTCAACATAGATAATAGGTAATCATGTGGTTGCTGTGTATGAAAAAAAAAGAAAAAGAAAAGGAGGAGGAATAGCTGAGCCTATTGGTGAAACATCGCTCAGGCCAGAGGCTTGACCTTGAGGAACAACACAGCTGCACAGACACAGAGGTCCATAGGCAGGACACAGATGCACACAGATAGTGGAGTAGACTGGGCTAGGCATCATCATCATCATCATCATCATCAATTTATCACCTTCTCCCTTCCTCTCATTCATCTTCTCCTTCTCTTGCCCATCATGCTCCTTTATGTCCTCTCATCCCCCTCACCTCCTCCTCCTCCTCCCCATCCTCCTCCTTCACCTCCCCCTCCTCTTTCTGCTCCATCATCCTAAAGCCAGCCAGAGGCCACTCCTGCAAAGAAACTCTCCTAAAGAAACTATTCAACACTGTCAATTCAAGCGATTGATTTGTACAGAAACCTCAGCAGTGCAGTCAACAGGTACACCAAGTACACCCAATTATTTTTCTGTGCATTTATATTATACCCACCTATTCACCTAGTTACCACAGAAATACATAGGACAGGTAGGGTCACAGTACTCCAATCTCTCCTCAGCAGTATACCCACTTTCTCTACTATTAGTACACCATTGAGAAACTTGCATGTAAAGAACAGGACTATATGTAATTGGGAAAAAAAGAAAAAAAAACATAAGCATTGCTCCATCAGCTCCCACTTGACAAGTCGTTTTATTACATGTTTTATTTGATCTACCAACCACAAATTACCCAAAGAAAAAATTTGGCACAAACCTGACATAGAGAAATACAACTACAATGGAAAAAATACTAACAACCAAGTACAAAGGGATTCAAAATAATGCAGAGAGAACACCAAAAATCTACCCATGCACCAATTAAGGCAACCTACTGCAGATCTTTTAAATATAGAAAGAGATACAGTGTATGCACTATGAGGAGTGCAACTATTACTACCACACCTGTAAGGACAGTTATCAGCACTGTCTGCTGGGTCTACACTTAGAAATTGGGTTTGTGGGTTGCTGGCCCCACCTACAGACAGACAGTCTGGTGCAGACTAAAGTCATCACTCTATTGTACAGCAGAGGTTACTGGTAGTGTCACCCATCATCAACAACTAAAGTAATGCAAAGTATGCTCTTATGCTACAATATAGCCTTATCATGGACTTTGACAGGAAAATAGATGTATCAAATTCCAGATTTGTTCTTCTTAAACTACATAGTATATTTTAGATTTTTTTTTCTTCTTCTTCTCCACTTTACATTCAATTTTGTTTTGATATATTTTTTTTTCTAAAGAAATACTGTAAGATTTATACTGATTTTCTGTACGTGTGTGTATTCATGTACATCTGTACATGCGCGGTTGTATGT